>KN825055.1:0-35081 GCA_000827395.1 Paxillus rubicundulus Ve08.2h10 | reverse complement strand
GTTTCTGTGTGGAGACAGGCAACTCTCGTGAACTCCGCTCACGTCATCACTAAGGGGGCGACATCGACAAACCTAAGCGCTCATTGAGCACTCATTGAGCAGACCTTTCGGTATAGCTCAGGGACCTGCCTTTTTCGTCAGTGTGTCTACCAATCACAACTCTGCATTGCACGGCAAAAGAATCGTCAAGCGTCAACGTAAAGGGATGCTGTCTCTGATGGAGTGGCTGATATTCTGGTCACATCTCAAAGGTGCACCAATAACTTTTCATCACTTCGTTTTAAAGACTCATCTGTAGGAAGAAAAATGATCAGAATCATGTATTATTGTAAAGCAATCTTGTGTGGATTAATGTATCATAAAGATCAGTAGATACTCACAGCAACTATGTCTAAAAGCCCAAGGATTGAAAATCTAAAACCAAGAATACAACCAGCACATATTATTGTCTTTTTCAGGCAACTTGTCCACGTGACTTTTTACGCCCAAAAATACCTCCCATCTCCGCTCGACTCCTTCTGTGCAACCCCTCACTGGAATTCTGTCATATACCATGTCCCGACAAATCAACTCTGCTCCTCCACTTTTCCACTCCTCCACTTTTCCGCCTTATCACTTTCCGCCTTTCTGCTTATCACTCTTACCCCTGATTCCTGTACCTTGTTCCTCATCCTTCACTTCTGACAGATGTTTGACATATCTAATAATCCCACCTTCTGATTAATCCGACTTCTGACTCGTTCTGACATTTCCTGACATAATCCTATCTCTTTGACACCTCTGACTCACATTCCGCTTCACTCTGGCACTCCGGTGCCCTCTGTGTTTACTTGTCCCTGTAGTAAATAAACCCCTCTTGTATTTTGTATTCCTCAGTTCGAATATCAACTTTGATCACTCCTCCTCTCTGTCCAACATAAGTCCCTCGCTCAACACTTGAAGCCAGTCTTCTTGTCATCACTCTGACCCTCCGACATCTGAACCCCTTTGCTACTCTGCTCTGCTCCACCGTTACTCCGCCCACTCCGTAAATACTGGACTGAACTCAGACAAGGGCGCAACACATAAGTTGAAGCTGACATCCACTCCGCCTCCGACAACTCTGGACAGCCCGGAGGATCCAGTATCTTAACAAATTCAATGCAAATGGTACCATTTTACTCTGACAAGTGCAAATAATCTGTTCTGTGTTGACCAGTTGGCAAAGAGATTTTGTGGTTATTATATTTTTGAGAATTCATTTTGACCAAGTACAGTGAACTCCAGAACTAGAACACCTGTTGAGGAAATGCTGTGGCAAGCTGAATTGCTGAATTGGAGACTCAAATATAGTGCTAGTGGTCCATGCATCTATTATAACAAAGCAGGATCTGAGTCTGAATATGATAATGATTCTTCCAGCACTCTTCCATTATCTTAAGCCTATGGTCGACTGCCCCCAGGCATACTTTCTCTATGACAATTCTTACAAATCATTCACACACTCTAAATGTTATCCATATTATCAACCTACACTATTCCTGTATCTGATCATCCATATTCTCAACAACACCAACCCCAGAATCTTAGAAACCTGGAGATTGTGACTCTGCTCTGCCCCTATACATAATTGCTTGGAGTCTCAGAGTCTTGGAGTCCACTCAGAATCTGCCCAGAGTCACTTAGGGTCCATCCAGAATTTGTGCAGACTGCCATCCTACTCTATCATCCTTTCCTTATCATTACTCCCAAGCCTCCAGGGGAATTCCATCATTATCTTGCATCACTTAACTTTATCTCCTTTCATGTTCCCATTCCTAATCCCCTGTCATTATTAGAAAGTGCTTCTCCACCCATTCTGCTACATGTATATATTCACTTTTGACTTTGGATTCCTCAGACATTATTTGCCCTCCTTAGGGCTGAGGTGAGTTTACTTTATACATAGTTACTACTCCTAGCTAATCCCTAGTAGTCTGGGCAATCACTGCCCTCTTATAGTTTTGTCACATCTTTTGTCACTCAGTCATTGCAGAATTGATTCCTTGACCTTGTCAGAGTCTGGCTATTTAATTTTCATCACATTCTGGTGGGTTGTTGAGGAGATATGGTCAAGCAGAGGTGAGGTGTCTTTGTGCATACAAAGGTCACATGGACAAGTTGCCTGAAAAAGACAATAAAGCATGAGGGCAGGCAGTAGTTGCAATACCAGTCCGACATGCTGGGCTGTTGTCATGTCAAGAGTGAGGAGCAATACAATGCATATTACATAAGAAGCATTACATGCCAAGGATGCACTGAATGACACATTGTGGGTTACCCAGGAAGCCATTGACAAAGTACAGTGAACTCTGGAATTCAGAAACCTGGAACACAGCCATAGAGTCCTGGAAACCTGGAAAACAGTCACAGAAACCCAGAAACTTGGAAACCCAGAGTTTCCATGCAGACCCATGGTTCTCATCCAGAGTCTGTCTGGAACCTGTCCAGCTACCACTCCTGATCTTCCAGAGGTATTCCTGTCCTTATCCTACATTACTTAACTCCCCATTCCATATCCTTTATGTTGCTAGATTTATTCCTGATCTCCTGTCATTAGCAAGTGCTTCTCTGCCCATTGCTTTACATATATATATGTTTAACTGACAAAACTTACATTTCCCTTCAGATTATGTGAATATAGTCATTCGTTGCCCTCCTTAGGCAGCAACTGAGTCTGGGAAATACCTACCCTCTCATAGTTTTTGTCAACCATGGGCTCTTGTTATCACTGGAAACCAAGAAAAAATTCACCTGCACAGGCTGCACATACTCACTTGCTTATCACTGACAAAATACAGTGGGCTCTGGAATCCAGAAACATGGAGCACAACTGTGGAAACTTGGGATCATGTGGACCTACAGCTCCTGTCCAGAGTCTGCTCAGAGTCTGCTCAGACTATTATCCTATCATCTTTCCCAGTCCTACTATTAATGAAGTGGCGGGCACATGTATCTACCAATACACAGTGTGCTATCAAGAAAGCTGTTGACCAAGTGATTAATGAATGAAGGGTTTTTAATCTCAAACAATGTGGTGTCATCACTGATACCACTTGGGGCCTTGTCAGCGATCGCATGGCCAATTGGAATGTACCTGTCTCATCTGTTGGGGCCACAATCAATGCTGTGGCCTCTGCAGCAGGCCTAGAGGTAAATGGGAAGGTTAGCCCCAGGAGTATTGGTTGGGTAGTGTTAGAGGGGGATGTAGCTGCAACTGTGCAGCTGGTGGATGAGATGTTGAAAGTGAAAGCTACATGTGTGGAGGCTGACTTGCACAATCTGTGAACTGAAATGATTACATTTAGGTGTGACCTTGAGCAGTGATGGCACAACACATGATAATATGACATACCAATTACACCACCTCACCTATGCTGACCAAAAGGCAAACAAGCCTGTCACCTGGTTCATTGTATTTCTACACCAAGCTGATTGAATCACACAAGTGATACCCAGCCTGAGGGATGGTAGGAGTTCCTTACCTGTTAAGATCAGAGTTCCTCTGTGCTGTCCTGGAGTTGTCAGAGGTGGAGCAGACGTTGGCTTCAACTTATGTGTTGCACCCTTGCCCAAGTTCAGTCTGGTATTTGTGGTGGGGCAGAGTGGAGCAACAGCAGAACAGAGTAGTAAGGGGGGGTGGTCAGAGGTTGGAGGGTCAGAGTGATGACAAGAAGGCTAGATTCAAGTGTTGAGGGATGGACTTAATGTGGACAGAGAAGAGGAGTGATCAAAGTCAATATTTGAACTGCAGAATACAAAATACAGGAGGGGTTTATATACTATGTGACAGAATACAGTGAACTCTGGAACAGAACACTGACTCTGCATTTCCAGAACATCAGAGTTCCTACCTCCACTCTGCCACCAGGCGGAACCACTTGGAGTCTCAGCATCCACTCGGAATTCATGTGGAACTTATGTGGACTTTTATTGTATATCATCATCCTTTTCTTGTCATCACTCCGGAGCCTCCAGGGACACTCCGTCACTTTCTTACATCACTTATTTCCATTTCCTCCTTGTTCCTTTTCCTATTCCCTGATTCTCATTAGTGAGTGCTTCTCTGCCCACTCTGCTACATACTTATACTTAGTTTTCACTTTGGATTCCTCAGTTGTTGTTTGCCCCTCGTTGGCAGCGGCTGAGGTGAGTTTACTTAATACCTATTTACTACTCCTAGCCAATCCCTAGTAGTTTGGGCAATCACTGCCCTCTTATAGAGTTTTTGTCACTGCGGTGACAAGTAGTATGGAGGACACCGGAGTGCCGGAGTGAAGTGGAATGTGAGTCAAAGATGTCAGAAAGATAGGAATGAATCAGGAGGAGTCAGAATGAGTCAGAATGGAGTGAATAGGAAGGTGTAATTATTATATATGTCAGATGTCTGTCAAGATATGAAGGATGAGGAATGAGGTACAGGAATCAGGGGTAAGAAAGATAAGCAGAAAGGTGCACTTAGATAAGTGGAAAGGTGGAGGTGTGGAAAAGCAGACTTGATAAGGCAAGAAAGGTGGAGTTGAGCCAGAGTGGGCTCTGGAGGTGCAGAGTTGACTTGTCAGGACACAGTATGTGACATTACCTCAATGTCTCAAACCTACAACAAGTGCATGGGGAGCCAGTTGGACTGGAGAGAGGTGGTGGAGAAGGTGAAGGGGATAGTTACAAACCATGCTGAGGACCAAAATAAACTTGTTCATCTGTTTCTAGAATGGAAGCAGGTGTGTGAATGAGAAATTTGAAGGGGACACACACTGGCCTGCATACCTCCAGAGGATGTTGCTGCATTGTCATGGGAATTGATGGGGAAGCTTCTTGAAGAAGTGGGGGGATTAGAGGGTTGGGAGTCTTTATTGAATGAGAAACAGCAAAGACACACTGAAGGCACACATTGTGCACTCCACCACCAGATAGGAGTTGAGGGGTTCAACTCATTGTCACCTGCAGAGTAGGCAGCAACTGATTTCTTTGTGTGGGCTGGATTCTGTGTGCACAAGGAGCTAAATGCTGTAAGAGGGGGGAATACTACAATGACAGCATGGTGGCAAGAGAACGGTGTTGAGTCACCCATTGTCCTGATGAATAAGCACAATGCAGCTACAGCTGTGTCAGGTTCATCAGCTCTTCAGGTCTTTATACAAGGTGCTGTCAAGGTTCTTGACCTGACAGGAAGTGTTTTTCATCACAAAGATGACAAGGAATCACTGAGATTGATTTTCAGATCTGCTGGCATCACTGTTTTGACACCCAAGTGCAGGTCTCTGAGCAGGGGGCTTTGCCCCCCTTACTAAAATAGAACATATATTTCAGTGAGGTAGATGTAGAGTCCAATATAAATACTACAAACAATTTTTTTTCCATATCAGTCAACTTGAAGAAGAACTTCTGGATAGACAATGTTTTTAGTAACGGGCTGATCTAAGGTGTCCTGCCAGATTGCAACATAGAACTGGCCATGAGTAAATATGGGGGAGCAAAGTTCAAGGCCAACATGCTTGACAGACTGTCCTTGAGATTTATTGATGGTCATAGAAAAGGCCAGGCGAAGAGGGAATTGGCGATGCTTTAGCTCAAAAGGTAGGGATGTGTCAGAAGGAGTGAAAGTAATCTGAGGGATGAAAATTTGACTTCCAGCATGATCACCTCTGAGAAAACATATTTCAATGACACATGCTGACATCCAGGTGACAACTCCCTGAGTACCATTGCAAACACCCTTGGCTGGGTCAATGTTGTGGAGGACCATAACAGGACAACCAATCTTCAACTTCAGCTTTGCCAGTGGAAGACCTGACACATTGATAGAGTTAAGATACTCTGGGGGGAAATGACCAGCATCATCTTGCCCCTCATGGTCAACCATTGAATCTGAACTGTAGTGAACACACTCATGGCCTGGAAAGGCTTGTAGAATGAGAGCATCAAGGTCATCCACATCATCATTGTGTGCAGATAGGATTGTGCAATCAAGAAAGTATTGATCATCTTGTGGTTGGTTGATATCCTGATAAATTGTGGAGATCAAGGATGCAACTGTGTTTTCAGCACATTTGAAATGGTCTGGAAGAATGACATTTCCATCACCATGCAATTCGGGGCAATTGATGGCAGCCATATCTATGTCGCACCCCAAGCATCCTTATGTCCAAACTACCAAAATTGCAAAGGATTTTTGTCACAAAACTGCCTATTTACATGTGACTTCAACCTCAAATTCACATATGCGCTCACTGGTTGGGAGGGATCTGCAACTGATGCCCACGTCTATGAAGATGCAAGGTCCAATGACCTCGGCATACCTGCTGGAAAATATCTCCTTGCTGACACTGGCTACCCAATGTGCCAAGAGCTACTTGTTCCATATCGTGGTGTTTGCTATCACCTTGCAGAGTGGGGGCAAGCTAAAATACAGTATTTCTTTTGGCTTCAACTTGTTTATTTATTCTAATATATATTAGCCCTGAAAACAAGGAAGAGCTATTTAACTTGCATCATGCCTCTGCACGCAATGTCATTGAATGTATCTTTGGTGTCCTGAAACAGTGTTTCCAAATCCTCTTATTAGCTGCAGAATATTCACTCGACATTCAAGCATGGATTCTGGCAGCATTATGCATGATACACAACTTCATTCTTGTTCTCAATCTGGCCAAAGGTGACTTACCAGAAGCCCCAATTGTGATTATCAGTGGAGATGAGCCAGCTGCTGCAATGGAGATGGGTGGGGCACAAGGTGAGGGAAGTGCCATGCACGACAACATCACACAAGCTATGTGGAGTGATTATCAGAATATCTTAGCTGAACATGTGGCTGCAGGTGATGTGAACTTGGAATCATTTGAGGATGAGGGTGAGGGTGAGGGTGAGGGTGAGGGCAAGGGTGAGGGTGAGGGCAAGGGTGAGGGTGAGTTCACATATGCCAACATGTTTTAAATACCAATACCTAAACCTGAATAGTATCTTCCTAGTACTGAGTTGATTCAAATCTTTTCACTTGTTGCAACACTCAGGTAGGGTGCATACAGCCATACATTCAAAGCCGATCAACTACAAGTAGAACGTAGAAATGAGGGGCAAGGAGTCAGACTTGATACAAAGCTAGTACATCAACAACAATGTATCTAAATGTTCATGGAACTGGGACCTGCAACCAGTTCAGCTGGTGCAGCTGTTCCATCATACAAGTCCCTGACGTATGAGTGGTATGAAGCGGCATCTGGTATAGACGTGTATATGACAGCAATGGAGGTATTTTTCGTGAAAATCCCAAGGAGGAATTGCTGGTGTTCAGGAGATACTTCCTTGTCTGCATATAGCATTGCAGTAGCCTCCCAGACGAGGATATTGGGATCCAGGAATGAAGTCTTCACCATTTCAGCTAGATGGATAATTGAGCCTTGGACGCCTACAAGAGCAACAGCAGACGACATTTTTGTCTCCCTGACACCACTAGCAGCTGATACTTCACTGCACTTGCTACCAGTTTGGTGAGAAGTAGTCAAGGCAGTGGAAACAGGGGGACAGGATGATGAAGGAAGTAAAGAGGGAGATGCCACAGAAAAGTTGTCATCGGGAGACATAGTGGATAAAGTATGTTTGTTCAGATGATAGTAATTGATAGGGGGTGCTAACTGCCCAGGAGACTGCATGCGCTGTCAATGGGTCACTGGGTATTGTCAGAAGAGATACTAGTAGGTTGTAATGCTGGTAATCAGATTCTCTATCAAAATAGAGGCCAATTCTGAAGTTCTGCTCAGCAGGTATTTCACATGACAATTCATGTGCTTAAACATAAACCTGAACTCCAGGATGGTGTTGATATAAGACATCCTGAATATTCACCATGGTTTGTTGATCCAAGTTCTGATCCTGCTGCATCCCGGAGTTCAGTGCAACAGCTGGACCATATATATATAACTGTCCAAAGACAGGAGCATCATCTCCAGCAGGCAGCAATGAGCCCATGTGGTGATAACCTCTCCATGTATCTTGGATACATATGGTCCACAACCATTGTTGACAGAGTTGTTAACCTGTCCACCCACAGATGTCATTGCAAGTGTATTGTTATACTGGTGTATATTTTGATGAAACTCCTTGGAGATATCATCTTGTGTGAAAAAGAGATTCCACAGTTCTCCAGGAACATTGTCCAAGTATGGTATTTTGATTTTTCCAGACTTGCAACATTGTTCATATATGGGATTTATCTCTGATGAATGTGTATGCTGCTCAGCCCTTCAATGAAGTGTGTAGCAAGAAGGACACTCATGAATCATGGATCCAAGATGATGCACAGGAATTTGAGTACAATCAAAGGGCTGCCCAGCAGCAGGAGTTGGTGGTGGTACATTCCCTCTCCCAGCAGCTTCATGCTCTCAATGATGCTGTTGTGCAAGTTGGTGGGGATCATCACCATTTACAGCAGGTGGTGCAGGTGGTGCAGCCTGTGCCAATCGTTCAGCAGCCTTACATTGACATTGACGCTGCTGTCCATGTTGGCAGTTGTTCAGACCATCATCAGGTGCTGGGAGTGGAAGATCAGGACCTGGATTAGGTGGTGGTGGAAGGTTAGGTACTGGATTACCCTGCTGTGCAGCCTGTGCCTGTTGTTCAGCAGCTTCACACTGGTGGTTGTTTAGACCATCATCAGGTGGGGGTAGTACATTAGGTGGTGGGATTGGAAAGGGAAATGGTTGTGGTCATTGTGGATGGTGGATAGGAGCAGCTGGATGATGAGGAAGACAATGAGGAGGACTATCCAGTTGGCGTTGATTATACTCTTGCTGGCATGCTACACGTTGTGCATGCTGAGGTAAGGTAGAAGGAGTTTCATTTGCATTCCTAAATAATCATTTAAATTTATAATATCAACACACATACATTTAAAATGTCACTTACATGATGGATGGACAGTAATTGTAGAGCAGAAAGAATGGCAATCACAATCCACATGCAGAGCAATACACTTGTTCAATAGTTGGCACTACTACCCCAGAAATCAGCATATAACAGAGTTGAGAATAGTGCCAGCACTATCCAAGAGATGTTCAAAAAGAACAGGATGGCAACTGTAAGACAGTCCTGCTGATAGAACACCAGTAGTTCTGCCTTAGCACAAATGTGCCCCACCCACCTCTCTACTCTGTAGTGTGGTCAGAGGTCCCAACCCAAAAGGGCTGTAATCAACTGGCAAACAGCTGTAAGGCAGGCCAGGGAGGTAGGACTTGACAAATGAATGTTGACTCTAAAACTCCTAAAATTTGGAAGTGAGTGTACAAACAAAACATGCTCTACCTTGTTCTATGGGATTCGCCCAATGATCAAACACACAGTACTGGGGCATGCAAAAAGGGAATGCAAATTCCCAAGAGAATAGCTACAAAGAAGTAGCATGGGGAATCTAAATCTATATTTAAAAGAAGAAAAAACATATTAGTTCACTCACAAAGTTAATTTAAAGAAGAAAAAACACATTAATTTACTCACAAAATGTAATTTTACAGTAGGAATATCAATGAATAGTATAGGCAAGACATAAAACACTTACCTGATAGCTGACAGAGAAGCTATTGCAATGATCTTGATGTTATGGCAAGTAAATCATGTCAGCATTGGCTCGAGCATTCAAAGTATGATAGACTTACCCACTGGGATCAGGAGATTGCCAAAATTAGGCCAATAGAAGTGTAGTAGCCTGTAAAACCATTCTTATCCACCAAAAAAAGCAGACAAAGGCAATAGAAACTCACCTGGAAGTGTGGAAGGGAAGGTCTTGTGGTAGAAATGGGAAGGGAGATGTGGAGGCGAGTGTGTGGCTGCGCAATAAATCACGTGATGACTTTGAATGTCCAGCCAATGAGATTCAAGAATGGTGTTGTGTCAGCGTTCACACGGACTCAGCCAATGGGATTATACCTTTGTCTTGTCTCGACCGTCCGGTTTTCTTATTATTGATGTTTAATTTCTTATTCCCGAGGCTGCGGGAAGTCACTCATCATCAGCATCATGGCTATATAATGGATTAACTTTTCTTCACTGTTTCCCTGATGCGGCAGTCACTAGTGTGGCTAGCCTTGGCTAGTAGGGATAAGCTGGGGTCAATCATAGAAGGGCACCTCGGTAGCTGTAAGTTAGGTTCCTGATATGATCCACGTGATTCGACGCGTCAAGTTCATTTTGCACGTGAGACACGGATTGTCAAAGCTCATGGTAGTCTTTTTTTCGTTACATCGCCCATCGCCCGCCACAGTGACGAGATATCAAGTCTGACTGAGGTCCCTCAACATCGTCTACGGCACCTACGATGTGGTCAAAGATTAGCAGCGCCCTCAAGTCACGACAAGGAAACGACAACGAACTGGATCACTCCGTTCTGCACACAGATGTCCTTTCAAGCGTTTACGAACAGCACCCCAACATGTCTGTCTTTCATGACGTGACACCCGAAATTCCATTTCCGACGCCAAGTCCACCTCCTTCACCCTCAAAGCAAGGGCGGAAGGGGATGCTCAAACGCATGTCCAGAATATCCAAAACACAGGAGGTAGATTCACTACGTGGACAGTCTCCTTTGAAACTGCCAATCAACTTGCCGAAGAAGGTTAGGTCTCATATGCAAATGAAGTCCAGTAGTAAGTGTGACTCTTAGAGATTGAGGCGCCGTGCAGCAGCACTAACTATGAACAGTAGACACTTCACGTCCTTCCACAGATACGTATCGTCAACCATCCGATCCAGTACGACCCTCTCTAGATAGCCTACAGCCTGGAACTCCTCCCGAGTTCAAGTTCGACGCAAAGTATGGATCCGTGCGATCCATACTCCGTGATCCGAAAACTCCTGGCACTGGCCAGAACGTTCGCTTTTTCTCCCGCGATGCCTACAAGGTCATCAGCCCCGACACCTCTATGAACAGCGATCCGGATCCGGTCTCATTTGCGGACAGATTGCAGAGAGCCAAGACTGAATCTGCTGCAGGGAAGAAACAATTGAGGCCTTCGGCCATAGAACTCTTTTCTCCCCAGACAGATTCTCAGCTTCCCGATGGGTCATCCTTCCTGGCATCCATACCACCACAAGATATGTCAAATATCTTTGACATGTCCCAGGAACATGAATTACCCACCATTCCTCTGGGTCTTAAGACTCCGCTCCTCGACAGCGCCATCGAATTGAATGAAACTGTTGACGGTGCCACGTCTACTCCCCTCAAACTGAAAGACAAGTTGAATGACGATCGGAAGGTAGTACATGACCGCAGCATCTCCTTCAGCTTTGGCCAGACTGTATTCCGCGCCATAGACAAGCCTCTACCCATAGACCCAGACAAGAGTGGGTCCTCTGACTCGGCTTCCACGTCGTCTCATTCCTCCAAGAACCGGAACCGCGCCCAGAGCGATACAATGTTTCAATCCATTATCAAATCGTCTAAACACCCGGAGGCTGACATTAATCACTCATCCGAGGCGGTCGTTCTGTACACGAACCCGGAGCCTGATCCTTTCCGCGCGGATGCGACAACGTACTACACGCCCCAAACGATGATTCCACCCACGCCTCCCCAAGGTTCCCATTCGCGCACCGCTTCCCGCGAGGAAGACATTATATGGTCTCTCCGCACACAGCTCGCTCTGCAACAAGAGTTGTGTGCCCAGTACGAGATTGACCTTGGCGCACGCGACGAGCTTGTCTCGGCTCTGACAGGTCGGCTCGAGAGTGCTGAGAGAGAGAACGAGAAACGCAAGAGCGTCCTCCGTTCCTGGAAGAAGAAAGCCGCGGAGCTAGAGAAGATGTGTCGCCACCTCGAAGAAGAGGTGGACAGCAGCCGCCAAGAAAGCATGGAGAGAAGTGTCATGGACGAGGCAAGCAGCGAGGCTTTGCGCCAACTCCATCGCCAGATCTCACAGCTCGAACGGGAGAAAAGCGATGTCGAGGCAAAGGAAGAAACTCTCCGCACACAGCGTGACGCTCTGGAAAAATCGGGCAAGGGGAAGGATGACGAATTGATAAGACTCAAAGAAGCACTCAAAGGACGAGATGACAACGAGCGTGCCCTGAAGGAAGGTATTTGTGACGCGAAGGAGCAAATGGACCAGATCACTACCAGTGCTGAGTCAGAAGAGGACCTGAGAGCCATCATTGCTGACAAAGAACACGCTGAAGAAGCAGAACGCGTGCGTCACAGCGTCATAGAGCTTGCATGGGCGGACGAGCAACAACGGATGCTGGCGGCCGCAGCTGACTTGCAACAGAAGAATGAGTCACTTGTTACAGAGCTCGCTAGCGTCCGCCACGAATTGTCCAGGCAAAACGAGGAGCGTCTTCTCCTCAAGAACGAGGTCGAGGCGCAATGGCAAAATACACAGAACACCAGTGAACACATGGAACGGATGACCAAGGAACGCGATGCTCTGAAGGGCGACATCGAGGCCCTCGAGAGCAAGATCTCGACCATGGAAGATGAATGGAACGACAGCGAGAACCGGAAAATTGAACTAGAAACTGAACTCCACGATGTGTTGGATGCTCGAGACGCCCTCGAGAAGGAGCGTGACGAGGTATTACTTCCGTTTCCTTTATTTCATCTCGTTTCTCAAGACCATCTACAGCTCGAGGAGCAACTCCACCAAGAGCGCGAGCACGCAGATGGGCTCACTCAAGCCATGCAAGAACAGGAAGATCGACTCTCACAGCTCGACGGAGAGCTCCGATTCATGAAGGAGAACGTTTCGCGTCTGGAGGGAAATATCAGGGATCGCGACACCGAAATCGTTTCCTTGTCTGGCAAGGTTACCGAACGTGCTGCTGAGACTGAAGAGCTTCGCGAACAACTGTCTTCCCTCAAACGCGAGCAAGCCCGTTATGGTGATGTTCAAAGACGCGGTTTGGAGGAAGCCATCGCTCGGGAAAGGGAGGCCCGGGAGCAACTCGAGACTGCACTCAAAGAGAAGGCCACTTCAGACATCGCGCTCGGCAGCTCGAAGGAACGGCTCCATTCCTTGTCAGAGGAGATGTCTCGGCTGCGTGGCCAAGTTCACCAGCTACAAAAGGAAAGTGCAGACAAGGAGGTGACGATTGTTCACCTCAACAAGCAAGTCACTCAAGATAAGGAAGACATTAATGGGCTCAACATCGCGCTTGATTCCAAGCAACAGGAGTTAGAACTCGTAAGCTTTTACTACTGCGCGTCTGCCAGCAGGTCCCACTCATTTGTTGCGCCTCAGGTGAAACGCAGGCATGGAGTACGTGGCACCGGCGGATCCACCCCCGCTCCTTCCAAGGTCGCCCCTCGTCGGGAGTCCTCAACGTTCTCCACTCCTTCAGCTGTACGGCCACCCTCTGCACTTTCAGATGTCTCCAGAGATGGGTTGGAGAGAAAGATCGGAGAAGCACCATATGGCGCCCCCCGAGCCAGCGTTGGCGCTCTAAGCAGGAGTATCCGTATAAACGCAACCCCAACTGTAGCTGGGAAGTTGGTGGGGAGCATGGGACCGCCTGCTGCGAAAATCTCACGACCTTCTATCTCGACGCCCATCGCTCCGAGAGCACCATCGGCATTAGGCAAGTCTACAAGCGCCAGATCATCCGCCGCTGGCACTCCCACGACCGCTGCAAGTTTGCGTCAAGCATCCAACCCCAGCGCGGAATCGCAGGCAAAGTTCACCAGTCGAAGGTTCAGTGCCAGCTCCGGCCCCAGTGGGGTTGATGAGAAGGAGAACGCCTCTACGCCCAAGACCCTGAAAACACCCCGAAGAATGATAGTGCCGACGTAATCACTTTGCCAGAAACTCTAACAGGTCTTCTATAGCACCAGGCTCGAAAGCTTGATTACTCATCCGTCGACTTCGCAATATTTACTTGCTCTTAAACTATCGGTTCCGTTTTCGCTGATTGCCCCCCCTTGCTGTCAACTAGGACACTCGCTCTGCTTGTTTGATATTGAAGTATGTCTTCGAAACTACACTGGATACCCTTCCCATTCCCGTTGTGCACTGATTACTACGCGTCCGATCTCATGCCTGTTCTTCATATCATCCAGATCCACCCTATATCTATGCTGGCTTGCGCCTTTCTGACGATGTTCAGGTTGTACACCTAGGTTCGCGTTGTGGTATTGGTACCATGTATTAACCAGAGTTATGTCGGACTTCCGAAGCGTCACGTATTTCTGAAATAACTTGAAGCTCAAATTTCCATCCTTCATACTACTTACTGTGGTAACTTTGATACAACATTGATACGTACCATATAAGTTAGAAGTTACAGGCTGTAGCAATTCATCTGACAACTTTTAGTGGCAAGTCGGACAAAGTCCGAGTCCATAGTCGTGCCAACCAGCGTCCGTCGTTCAAATTTCGGACAACTTCAACAGCACTCAGCGCAGTGACAAGCACTGGCAGCACCGTGACGGGCATCTCGGTGCCGTCTGCCAACAAAGATCCTTACCACAAGGTATGTTAGTATGTAGTCAGCTGTGAAAGAGCTTACCCGGCGAGCCCGCTACCCAGGAGTGTCAACAGGTATCGCGAGTGCACCCTGCATAGACGTTACTATCGAGGTATTTGGCGTTACTAGTATGAACACACCAGCTGCCTACTGTCAACGGGCTGTCCAGCTTGGAGCATCCGTTCGCCATGGACTCGCCCACCACACCAGTGTCGTTCGCTCGTCCGCACGCGCATTCCGAACTTCAGCCGTCCATTTCGGCCAGAGGGCTATAGTTTACAGTAATCACGGCGATGCATCTTCCGTTCTATCCTCGCTCACATTCTCGGATCTCCCTCCCCCACCACCGAAAACCTTGAACATCCGTTTCCTACTTTCGCCCATCAACCCCGCTGACATCAATGTCATCGAAGGAGTCTACCCCGCGAAGCACCTTCCAAGTAACGATCTGTCGTCGGACGAGCACCCTGTGTTTGTCGCTGGGAATGAGGGGTTAGCAGAGGTCGTTGCTGTCGGGGAGGGCATTAGTGAGCTCAGCGAGCGAGATTGGGTGGTGATGACAAAACCGCAAATCGGGACGTGGGCATCGGGTAGGAATGTGGAAGTTGGAGATGTGCTCAAGGTGCCTTCCTCAGAGTTGAGCGAGGTGCAAGCTGCAACTATCACAGTATGTCCCATCGCCACGCCTAGGAAAATCAAACAAACATTCATGCGCCCCAAGGTTAACCCACCTACTGCTTATAATATGCTCCATGACTTTGTCCAATTGCAAGCGGGTGACTGGGTTATACAGAATGGCGCGAACAGCGCTGTACGCAAGTCACCTCGTGTGTCAGGTGCCGATGCTGACAGATACTGATAGGTTGGGCAAGCGGTGATACAGATAGCTGCATCCAAGGGGTTGCAGACTATCAACTTCATACGCAATAGGTGTGGAGTATGGATGAAATGCACCCGTTATAGCTGACGTTGGCCCACAGAGAAGACGTTGAATCCCTGAAGTCACATCTGGGAGCTCTAGGGGCGACCCAGGTTGTTACTTACGACGAGCTTTCGGACAATGCATTCAAGAGTAAATTCAAGACTTGGACGCAGGGCAGAGTGTGTTGCCTTACTCTCCATGGGCTCCTGCTGATCATGTCGTCAGAACGTTAGGCTCGGCCTTAATTGCGTCAGTGGGAAGGTTACGACTCTGATGGCGTGCCTGCTTGGGGAGGATGCGCATCTGGTATCATATGGCGCCATGTCCAAGAGCCCAATGTCGCTACCAACGTCCCTTTTCATCTTCAAGAACTTGTCTTGTCATGGCTTTTGGCAGACTCGGTGGTATGCTCAAAAGACCTTAGAAGAGCGGGTGAAAATGATGAATATCCTTGCGGACCTCATACGAGATGGGAAGGCGAGTATAGTGATGCGTTATCATGCGCGGTCGCCTATAGACTGACCTACCATGCAGCTTCGAAGTCCTGAACATGAGATTCTAGTGATCGGGGGCCGGGAGAGTGACTCTGATACGAAAACTAAGATATGCAGCGCCATATCTCGTTTGGCTGGTGGGAAATACGGGCGGAAAGTACTGTTGAAAATAGAGGAGACACCGTGACTGGGAAGTTTTACTAGCCATTGTTTGAGAGAAGGCATGGAATTGAAGCTTTAGCCTTCCTCACATCTGGATTTTCTTCCTCTCTGATGCCAAACCCCACTGTACTTAAGTTTCCCTCCTATATTGTACGAGTCGATCTCTGAGACACAATTTGAATGCGGTGAATTGATGCCAGCGAGGACGTCGACTTGCAGGAAATCCAGCCCAATTAATGATGTGTATTAGAAACGGCTTCCGAATTCGGGCAGTGCACTTGGAAAAGCGGCCATGTGGTGACTTAAGCCTCACACTGGTGACTGGCGGTCAGGGTGATCGTCGCGGAATCAGTTCTCATCCTCAGTGGTCACCGTCATCAAAGCCTGTCCAACGTACAAGGACCTATTGCAACTTACCCAGGTTCGCTACAGGTAGCCACAACCACACCCATATGGCTCAGACCACGATTGCTACTGCCACCACTGCCTCCTACGTCCAAACCCCCAACCAGCGTAGGCATGCTTCCAAACACCGTTTCTTCGTCGTCGAGCTCTCCCAGGCTTTGTATGATTTCGTTATACAACTCCTCCCGACTGCAGAAGAGATGGCACTGAAGGAGGACGTCAGGAAACTACTCGAGCGTTTAATCCGTACCATAGAGCCTGACAGTCGCCTGTTATCCTTCGGAAGCACTGCGAACGGCTTCAGTCTTCGAAATTCAGGTCTGCTTCGCCGTTCTCTACTGGTGTCACCATTGTTGATCCACCATGGAAGATATGGATCTCTGTTGTCTCATCGATTCTGACGAGCGCCTCTCGGCTTCCGACCTTGTCACCACGCTTGGTGACCTCCTTGAACGCGGTTTGTCTCTATCCTGACAGAAACATACCAATCGGTCGCCTAATCAACACGTGCTACAGAGACCAAATTCCATGTCAAGCCCTTGCCCCATGCACGCATACCCATAGTTAAGCTATCTTTGGACCCTTCACCTGGGCTACCCTCGGGTATCGCATGCGATATTGGTTTCGAGAATAGGCTGGCGCTAGAAAACACACGTCTTCTTATGTGTTATGCCATGATTGACCCCACCCGTGTGCGCACGCTCGTTTTATTCCGTAAGTCCCTGGTTATTGTCTCTCAAAGCTACTCATCTGAAACACGTCCACTTCCTGATATAGTCAAGGTATGGAGTAAACGGAGGTTGGTGCTAGTGTGTTTTCGAAGATCGGGGGACTCGCTCACTGGCTTTTGCAACAGGAAAATCAACTCGCCATATCTGGGGACGTTGTCGTCCTATGGCTATGTCCTCCTCGTCATATATTTCCTTATCCATGTGAAGAACCCTCCCGTACTTCCAAATCTACAACAAATGCCCCCTTTGCGACCAATATCCCAGGTTAGTGTTGAAATGCGTTGTCATGGTTGGCTCACTCATCGTGCGCAGGAGGAAACGCATATCGGTGGTTATAATACATGGTCGGATCACGATTGTTTGGTGCAGAGCTTCATCTGACCTGCCCCCAGGTTCTTCGACGACATCGAGCTTCTATGCCAACGGTGGCAGTCATCTAATACCGAAAGCGTTGCTGAACTGTAAGTGCACATGTCTTTTTTAGCATTCAGCATAACCTTATCATTATCCGTCTTAGCCTAATCGATTTCTTCCGTTACTATTCTCGTGACTTCTCATACAACACTGGTGTTGCTTCAATACGTGCTGGACTGCTCAAGAAGGAAAGCAAAGGATGGCAAAACGATGTAGGGTGGAAAGACAACTTCGCGGGCTGGCGGATATTTACTGTTCTCTCTAGCTGTCGAATTCGAAATTCAACGATGCCAGAGAACGGAATCGCTTTTGCATAGAGGCAAGTATCGGTACTGCTTGTCCAACACCATATTTATTGTTGTCCAGGATCCTTTTGAGACTGACTTCAACATCGCCCGATGCGTGACCAAGGAAGGACTATACCAGGTAACTGTGTTTCCTAGCGTCTGGTATGATACCATGTTCATTTCCTGCGTTTTAGATACGCGGCGAATTTATGCGTGCCTCTCGCATTCTGGCTATGCGGCCGCGTGCCATCGTGGCCCTATCTCAGCTTTGTGAAGAGAAGGTTGGCGACCCACAGACTGCCTCGCCTCCTTCACTTTTTGTACCCCCTCGGCTGTCATTTCCCCCACAGACCCCCTACACCGTCGGCAGCAGCTCGACGCGATCGAAGAGAGCTTCTCCCGTTGGACGCCTGTCACCTAAACCTGAGTTCTTTGAAACTGGAAGACGGGCTTCCGCGGAGCAGTGCGTTCCTGCGCGTTCTCCGCCCGGACACATGGCTCCCAAGCGTAGCCAGTGGACAAGCCCACCTCCGCCTGAAGCTCCCCCCGCACATCATGCTATATTCCAGGACCAGCTTGACCAGGGAATCGCCCTGGCAACGGCCTCGACAGTGGCGAGGGAATGTGGTGCATCGGCTGGATCAGGTGATAGTCTCGAGATCTTGAGCGATGAGGAAAGACGCTCAGAAGCTGCAGAATCCGATGACATCCATTCCGTCCGCTCTTTCACTGAGGGATCCCTTTCTACCTCCTTAGGCAGGCCTTCTGGGCCAACAATCGGGGTCTCCTTGCCAATGGGCTCTAGAGACAGACTCCCATCGAGACCCTTGAATTCAATAGATGGCCAGGCTGTGCATGTCGATGCTGACCACGATGCCAAGATAATCGCGCACAAAGCCGAGCTTCTTCGGCGCTCCCAATCCGGACCTCCCAACCGTAAGGCCACGAACCGCTTCTCATGGCCCTCGGCCACGCCCACCATATACCCCGCTCCTATCCCGTTGCAAACTTCACCATCAATGCACACAAACCTTCTTCGTGTTCCTAACCCTCTTCTCGCTGCTGACACATCTACTGTATTCTACGAAACCACTGCGACACAATCACGGTTCTCCCAACCACACCCTAACCTGCATGGACACGCTGGTAATGTCAATAATATCACTCTCAACACGTATGCTATATCTGCATCCCCATTGTCATCTATGTCGTCACACCATTCCCCCCTGCACATGAACGAAGTCAGGGAGACCATGTCACCGTCCCTCGAGCATGATTTATCCACGCTACATATCTCTGATGGTGGTTTTTCCGGGAACGGAGGATCCACGGTGCTGATGAGGGGTGAGGGCTTACCGTCGTTGCCGCACTCCCCTATGCCACTCTCTCATACTCCATCGACTGTCACTATTGCATCGAACTCAGATTCCTTCTCCATATCGAACTCCGGTTATCAGTCGCCCTCACCTTCTTTGTCCCAGCTTGCTCAGCGTCATCTCAACAAGTTGCCTCGGGAAATGAAGTCGAGGTCACCCTCACATTCGCCCCTGCGGAAAAACGTCCACCAGCGGGGTATACGTGGAGGCACGGGTACAGACACGAACACGAACGTATTTCCACCTCCGACTTCAGGCTCGTACAGTAACCCTCAATCTACGCCATCCTCAACCTCCCTTTCCCCTACCTCACCGACGCAAACCCATCTACACGAGGAGCTCCCACGATACTCATCGCCTCAGTTACCCATGCACATACATCTCAAACTGGGAAGTCAGTCGGGGTTAAAGTCACATAAATATCATACGGTACCACCTGATCTTGAGTCAGTGGACTTGACTGGGCCACCGCCGAGTGTAACGCCACTGCGATGACCGGAAGTGGAGATCAGTTCAGGTGAATCCGCTTGTTGAACGAAGAGATGAACAGAAACTATAGGGCTAGCGGCGCGCTCGATTAGATACGATGGTCGTATTGTGGGAGTGTAATATATCTCCATTTTACGGCTGGAGGCTAAAGAGCGCTTGAAAAATGTAGTAAGGCTCTGATCATACATACGCGTTGTCAATTCGTTTCGCTCTCGATTCTAACCCGTTTCCGACACCTAATCCCCCCTGCGACACAATTGCACGTCATAGATCAAGCACATTTTGCTCTCGAAATTTCTTCAGGTAGCCACTTATTACAGAGAAGTCACAAGATTTTACACACATAAAAAGTAGACATTCATTGTCGTGGTGGACATCTTATGCAAGTGTGTCACAAGTGTGGCTTTGTGGGTAGAATATTTGGAAATGAAACCAATGCGGTAACATCACTCCTGAGAGATGAATGGGTTAGCGATCTCTTCAGAGCCATCGACGGGGCTTAGGAGTGTGATTGTAGGTCCACGAAGGACGACCAGGCCTAGCGTACGTTGATCAGATTCAGGTTCTAGTTGGGTCGTCAGCCTTACGTAGCGAATGCCGGAACGAAGCAGATACCTTGGAGTTCTTCTTCGACCTCGTCGAGCACGAGGTTGAGCAACTGATCATATCCTTTCAAAATTCCGGTGACTACCAAGATAGGTTAAGCATGGGTTATGACAGGGATACTGGGGAACACACCCTCACGACCACCGGTGAACTTGACTCGTATCCTCTCGTTTACATACTTTGAGAGATCCAAGATAGCTTCACGCTTGCTCTTACTTGAGTCTGTCAACATAAGCGTCTGTCCTAGGATGGTTGATTGTTGAAGGCTCACTTTACTTCGGTGTTGGGCAGAGGTGGTCTGCCGCCTCTGGCAGGATGGCCCCGGCCTCCTCTTGCAGCACCACGACCCTGTGTACAAGGTGAGCCATGTGATGAGATATGATAATCAGTACGAACCCGATCTGCCATGAAACGGAACTTGGATCACAGATCAAGCTGCGAGGAGTCTGTTAGATGTAAATCGGAAAGACCACAGTACGATTTACCTAAGTTTGCGGTGTGATGTGTATTGTGGTGTGCTTAGCGAACGTCGTTGTTGCAGTGTGCAAGGGCCAAGTGACTTAGTGAAAAGAGTCTAGATAATTGAAAAGCCGCTTGCCGTTTGCCGCACTTTCTTCTGCCATCCCTCAGCCCAACGAGAAAGCCTATCACCAAGGACCCAGAAAAAAAAAACCAGAAAAATCATACATACATACTCCTACTTTCAACCACGTACAAGACTTACCGTCGTTTTTTTTCCATATCGACTACGACCCCTACAGTCCGTCAAGTCTTTAATCATGAACGCCAGCGAACTCCTAGCCAATACCCTATCTCCCGGTACGCCACTCCTTTACAATCCTAGATCAACGAGAGCCCCTCCATCTTAACACCCTATATTCATCTTACAGACGCGAATACGCGTCAAAATGCTACCCAGCAGCTCGAGAATGCCTCGAGAGAGAACTATGTGCGCCCTGTGTCCAGCATGCCACTGAATTGCATTGACCATCCATACAGCCAGCGTACATGATGATGCTCTCCTCAGAGCTCGCCAACGAGAATTCGCAATTGCACATCCGTAATGCTGCAGGTCTGGCATTGAAAAATGCCTTGTCTGCCCGAGTACGTAAATGCACTGTTTTTCGACAGAAAGCGTCTTCACATTGCCATCCAGGAAACTGCTAGGCAAAGCGAGTACGCTAACCGGTGGCTGGCTCTGGACAGTGCTACCAAGGACAAGATCAAGCAAGAATCGCTTGTCACTCTTGCTTCCCCGCTTACCAAAGCAGGCGCTTTCGCTGCTCAGGTGGTTGCCGCGATCGCAGCAGTAGAACTCCCACACGATCAATGGCCAGACCTCATCGAGTTGCTCCTGGGCTTTGTGAACAACTCTACTGACCCAAATCTCAAGATCGCTACACTGCAGACCATTGGTTACATCTGCGAGTCAATTGTGCGTCTCCCAGCTGATATTGCTATCATTGGCTCACCATCCCGCCAGAAACCTGAGATTTTGAGCTTGCGATCGAACGAGATTTTGACTGCTGTGATACATGGGGCTCGCAAGGATGAACCCTCAACAGATGTTCAATTAGCTGCCGTCCATGCTTTGTATAACTCGCTCGAGTTCGTCCGCGAGAACTTTGACCGCGAGGTGCGCAGCATGTTTTACCGATCGTGGGTTTGCATCGCCTAACACTTAGTAGGGTGAGCGTAACTATATCATGCAAGTCGTGTGCGAAGCTACACAGAACCCATCGGTGGCTGTCCAAGTGGGCGCCTTTGAGTGTTTGGTAAAGATCATGGCTCTGTATTATGACAAGATGGCCTTCTACATGGAACAAGCACTGTTCGGGGTGCGTGGCCAGGAGCCACTCGGCCCTCCTGGATACTGACATTACTTTCAGCTCACAGTCATGGGCATGAAACATAACGACGAACGCGTATCTTTGCAGGCTGTCGAGTTTTGGACAACTGTTTGTGAAGAGGAAATCGAGCTCGCTCACGAAGCGCGGGAGGTAATTGTTCTACCCTTTGCAAATCATTCTCCTTAACGAACCTCGCAGGCCGCTGACTACGGGGAACCGCCAGAAATTGAGTCCAAATTCTTCGCAAAGGTTGCTTTACCTGAAGTCATTCCCGTGCTTTTGGCACTTCTCACGCGTCAAGAGGAGGATGCCGACGAGGACGAGTGGAACATTTCTATGTCTGCGGGCACATGTTTGAGCTTCATGGCACAGGCAGTTGCAGATCCCATCGTCCCAGCCGTCATCCCCTTTATCGAGGCTCACATTAAATCGCAAGACTGGCACCAACGAGAAGCCGCTGTTATGACATTTGGCTCGATTCTCGATGGCCCCGACCCAACGGTGTTAATGCCCCTTGTCAACCAAGCTCTCCCCCTTTTGATCGGAATGATGAACGACTCCAACCTACATGTCAAGGACACGACCGCTTGGACCCTGGGACGTATCTGTGATTTGTTGATCATTACGATCAAACCTGATGTACACCTTCATCCTTTGGTATCGGCACTCGTGACTGGCTTGCAGGATAACCCGCGAATCGTGACGAACTGCTGTTGGGCTCTGATGAACCTCGCTGACCAGCTCGGGTATCTCGAGGAGGAGAGCGAATCGCCACAGACGGGCCACTTGTCACCATATTACGAGGGCGTCGTTAATGCCCTCCTTCGGGTGACAGAGACGTGAGTACTGTTGGACTACCGATATCTGCATTCGCCCCTCATGCCATTGTATAGGACGAGTAATGAGGCCAACTTCAGAACATCCGCCTACGAGGCTATCACGTCCTATGTCACCCATGCAACCAATGATGTCATCCCTGTTGTTCAGAACACTCTTATCACCATTTTGATTCGCATGGAACAGTTACTTGGCATGCAAGTTCGTGCTATTCCCTTCTCCTTCTACTCTGGTCTTCACGGATATTATAGAATCAAATTGTTGGTGTTGATGACCGCAACAACTGGAATGAACTGCAAAGCAACCTCTGCAGCGTTGTGATCGTGGGTTATGCTCTGCTGAATCTATATATTCATGACCTCAGTGGTTGTTTGCAGAGTGTCGTTCGTCGACTGAATAACGGCATTCAACCCATGGCTGATCGGATCATGACACTCGTCCTCCAACTCATACAGGCGGCTGGCAAGACGTCGACCGTTCTCGAAGACGCATTCTTGGTCGTCGGGTCACTAGCTTCCGGTAAGTACTGTCTCTCGGGTGACCAGTTGGTTAAAATGTCATCTTCTCGCCGCAGCTCTCGAAGCAGCTTTCTCGCCATATATCCAAGCTTTCCTTCCTTTCCTGTACCCCGCTCTTAAGGCGCACGAAGATACCCAGTTATGCATGGTCGCTG
Organism: Paxillus rubicundulus Ve08.2h10; assembly: GCA_000827395.1. NCBI lineage: Eukaryota > Fungi > Basidiomycota > Agaricomycetes > Boletales > Paxillaceae > Paxillus > Paxillus rubicundulus. The sequence continues at coordinate 11,369 of KN825055.1, read as the reverse complement.
TTGGTATCATCGGCGACATCTCACGTGCGCTTGGCGACCAGAGCGCACAGTATGCCGGGGCATTCATGAATGTCCTGTTGGAGAACCTCCAGAGCGAGGTTTTGAACCGCAATGTCAAGATTTCGATACTCTCTTGCTTTGGTGATATTGCCCTTGCGATTGGTGTTGCGTTTGACCCATACCTTGATACAACGATGGGCGTGTTGAGACAGGCAGGTGCCCTTCAGCCCAATCCTGTAAGACACGTCGCTTGATGTTCTGGGTTATGTTCACTTATACTGGGCTGGATAGCTCGACTTTGATCTGGTTGACTATGTTTCTCAACTCCGTGAGGGAATTCTGGAAGCTTACACTGGCGTTGTCACTGGCTTCAAGAACACGGACAAAGGTTTGTTGTCAGTTGCCGCAGTTCACCTCAGCTAACTCTTGTCTCTAGTTCACCTTTTACTTCACCACTCGTCTAACATCCTGGAGCTCATTCAGCGGTGTCTGGCCGATGATGAGCGAATTGAATCCACCGTCAAGCTATGTTTCGGTCTCTTGGGTGATCTCGCAGACAGTTTCCCGAACGGTCAGCTCAAACAATTTTTGCTCTCCGAGTGGATCGCGTCCGAGTTACGGAGCAAACGCGGTATGTCTCAAGAAACGAAAAAGACCATGCGTTGGGCTCGCGAGGTGACCTCATCTTTAATTCATGGATGCACGTGATCTCTAACCGCATCTCCAATTAGATGGTTAAACGTGCAACAGCATAGAAATACAAATCTTCCTCCTCACTTTGCGGGCTCGCTTGATGCTTTCCACTCACTTCTTTCATATATCTCACCAGTGCAAGTGAACTAATCAGCTTTGGCACCCCCTTTTCTTCGCAATTTTTAGTTTCTTTTTTCCGTCCCGTCAAATCGCCATCTGAAGGAGGCACAGCATATCATTCCCATTTTGCATCTGCATGTAATAGAAGACGGTTACTGTGTGGTTTGGCATTTTCAATTTTCTCATTTTACTTGAACACCAAAATACTTTGTTACACAACTACTGGAGGGTGCTCACGATATGTTGCCAGTACACTTGTTTTCCTTCGATCAAACCCTGTATCCCCTACCAACCGTTTCCCTATTCCAATGTTCTGGCCACATAAATTATATCATCGCAAGCAGTTCAGGCGGATGACCTCAGAATTTATCGCGGGCGGCGAACTCGTACCCGTCAATCTTCAAGTCGTTCGACCAACTAATATGTATATGGCATCATTGATAGATATTCTATGCTCCATATCCAGAAAGCACAACAAGGGAGACAAGAGGTGGTACGATAGAATTACTACAATCTGCTCTCGAGCAAGACGGTCTCTCTTCTCCAGCCAAGTGTACCTTGTCCGAAGGCAGCCTCGAGGGCCTCATCGATTGTTCGGACGAAGCAGAATTGCATCTCGCGCCGTATTTCGGGGGCGACGTCGTGCTCAACATCCTTTCGGTTCGCCCATGGGAGGATTACTTTACGGATCTGTGCGCGGTGGGCGCCAAGAACTTTCATCCGAATTCCACCAACTGGCGTTACACGTCCGCGTAGAGTTATCTGTAGGAAGATTAGGCGTTGTATCATTTCTGATGGCTCGCTACTCACCTCTCCGGTCATTGCAATGTCCTTGGGAGTTGTTGCGCCACTGAGCAGTGACACTAAGGCACAAGTCTAAGGATGAAGGATGAGAAACATCATTGCAGAACAAAAAAACGAGGCACTTGACCATTGCAATGCCTGCACTGGGACCATCCTTCTTCTGAGCTCCCGCGGGAAGGTGAAGGTGTATGTCGATTGAATCTGGAACTTTGAGAGGGTCGATACCCCGCCCAGCTGTGATCCCAAGGTCAAACGCGTGAGTCTTGACCCAACTTAGCGCGATCTCCCCGCTCTCCTTGATTACATCACCCAAGCTACCCGTCAACTTCAGCCTTCCAGCACCAGGCACAGCCGTGCTCTCCACAGGCAGGATCCCGCCCTCTCCCATACCTGTGACGACGAGTCCGTACACAACTCCACGTTTCTCTTCGCGTTCGCGTTCTTCGCTGTCCCACCGAGGGACACCAAGGATTTTCTCCAGTTCATGCTCTTCGACTACACCGTGCCACTCCTTGTGATCCTTTCCCACGTTCGCAACCGCATCGAAATGCTCTGCCCACTCCACAGCTTTGAACCTTACAACCGCGCCAATCGCACGCTCAAGACTCCGGACTCCTGCCTCGCGTGTATATATTGTCGCGATGTGGAGTAGGGCATCGTCTCTGAGCGTAAGCTGGGATTCAGACAGCCCATTTGCCTGGATTTGCTTCGGTAAAAGGAACCGACGTGCAATGTGCAGCTTCTCGTCGTAGGTGTACCCTGATAGTTCAACGACCTCACATCGATCCAGGAGCGGAGCAGAGATCGTCTCAAGCGTATTTGAGGTGCAGATGAAGAGCACCTGGCTCAGGTCTACAGGGACGTTGATATAGTGGTCCTATAGGTTTGGGATCAATGACTGACTCGGCACAAAAAATCATCACAAGGATACCACGGATATATGCTTACATTGAACGAGTGGTTTTGTTCTGGATCCAATACTTCCAACAGGGCAGCTGATGGGTCACCATGAAAGTTACTATGCCCGACCTTGTCGATCTCGTCTCTGTGCAAACGGGATGAGAACATATCCAGACGAAAGGCAGAGAAAACGTGCAGTAGTATGATAGGATCCTTCCTCCCTGCCTTCCGTAGCGCTTGTACAATCATGCCTGGACCAGATGCAACATATGTTCTGCGGTGTCCTCTGTAAAGAGCCCTGCATGAGCTCCTGCTCGAGACCCTCCAATGAAACATCATGCCTTATCTCAGCCTCATCACGCACGCCACCGAGGGATATCCGTTGGAAAGGTCGATCTAGAGCCTTTGCGATAGATTGACCTAGGGATGTCTTGCCCGTTCCAGGCGGGCCAACAAACCTGGGGGATATGGATCAGGTGGAACAGATCACAGATAGATATCGAATGGACTGCGCAACTTACAGCAATATTGGACCTTTGACCCCCGCCTTCCTCTTTGGCAACGGTGCCTTGGGTGGTTCCACTGGGGTTAGACTAGGCCGCGAGACAGCGCTCTCAGTGGAAAGAGAAACCACTGCGCGGTCGGAATCGAACCATTCTGGAGAAGCCTTGATCAAGTGCTGCTGAGGTTCTGCAGAGGCTGGATTGGGAGGGAAATGCGATTGTACAGAGGAAGCTTCATCAGCCATTGCGTGCAACCTGACAACTGCGAGGTATTCTATGAGGCGGCGCTTGATTTGGTCGAGACCGTAGTGGTCGGCATCGAGCTGAGCACTTGAAGTTTATTTCGTTAGCAGCAATAACAAAATCATTAAGACCACAAGGCTCCATGGAGCGGGAACCCACCGAGCCCTAGCCAGGAATCCTGGGTCCTTGAGCGCATCGCGAGCGGTTGTCGGTGGCGTCGATATAGAGGGCCACGGAATGCTAGTCAACCATTCGAGCTGCACAGCGTTAGCACCTGCACATATCTCAGTGCAGACAGCCTCTCACATATGTTCTAATGACACCATTCTCTACACTCCCTTGAGGAATACGCTTCAATCTCCTCCACTCCCTGACACCAACCTTGCGCTCCTCGCTGCCTGCACCAAAAGCCTCAATTTTCTTCCTCAAATCTGCAAGATCATCTGCGTCTGCCTGTTCATCGTCATCTAATTCACTGATTGAGCTTCCAGTGCCGAAGCCAGCCCCGCCGGGACTACCGGGTTGTCCCCCGCTAGTGTTATGCAAGCTATGAAGCTCACGCTGGATAGCTGCAAGCTGCTGACGCAGGAAATACTCCTTTTGTTGACGAGAAAGCGACTCGTCAACGGCGCTTGCGATCTTCTTCGAGACTTCAGATATAGATAATTGTTTGATGAAAAGCTCGGTTGCAAGCCGAAGACGGTCTTCGACATCGGCAGTCGCCAGAAATTCTGTTGTGCATGGAGGACCATGGGGCATTAGCGGACATTGTGACGGCATTTTTGCCTTCTCAGAAAGAGAAGGCAAAGACAATGTACTCACCGAGCTTGTCAGCATACTGTCCGGTGACAGCTGCAACAAGGACATCGGACATCCACGCTGCGCGTTGGTCCGAGAGATCCTCAATCATAGAAGCGACCTTGAGCCAGTCATTTTTCCTCTGCGTCTGGACAGAGTCTTTGGCAAGGCGGTCCAACAACCTGAGGGCGGCATCCTTAAATGCATCTATAGTCTCCCGGGAGGGTGTCGTGTCAGTTGAGGGATAGGTCACTGTATGCTGTGGGAGAGAATCGAAAGTAGCTGAATCCAAGTCCAGGGCTTGGACCAGCCGTATACGGGTTAGACCATGGAGAGAAAGCAAGTATGGCTGGCGTGGGGATCCGGGTGAAGTAAGGGTGCGCGGACGAACGAGCCGCACCACGCGGGCAGAAACGCCATGCGTAGGCGGTGTATTAGCAGTAGTGGGTGCTTCTAGTAGAACATTGATATTGGCAATGTCGTTGGTGTTGGGCTCAGTGGGGACCGGAACTGGTATAGCAGCAAGGACAGGCTGGCCAGCCTCTGAGTCGTCGAGAATAGCTAGTAAACTGTCTGCAAGAGTGCGGCTGATTGGAATCGTGAGCCGTGCGGTCGGGAGGAGGATAAGCGGGTGGGGCAGTGGAAGGACTGGTAGCCGAGCACCAGTGGGCATGATGATGGGGGAAGAGTTATAGCAATATTTAGTGTTAGCTCCTAAGTTGTTTTGCTAATTCGTGGACCGTAAATTCTGTTTATTGTTTCGACGTTGATGGACACAGAAAAGGATGATCAGAGAACGGACGGTGGACTTAACGGAGTACGGTCCCGGCTTGCCCCATTGCAGTGCTGCACTCGTTTAGGCATCACCAACCCAAGAAACATAAGCAAATATGACATTTGATATGCCATTTTGGGGTGAGAATAGTACAACTTGTGACACCGTGACAACACCACTAAATATGGATGAGATTGCTAAACTACAACACAATGTTACTGGCACAGCCACTTTACTTGGAATCATGAAACTTGCTCAGGGCCTGTCTGGAACTTGCACAGACTGTGAGCCTGTCCTATTATCCTTTCTTTACCATTACTCCTGAGCCTCCAGGGGCATTCCCATTATTATTTTACATTGCTTAACCTCATTTCCACATCCATTCATGTTGTCATATATTGTGTCCCGATAGTCAACTCCACCTTTCTTGCCTTATCAAGTCTGCTTTTCCACACCTCTGCTTTTCTGCTTATCTTTCTTACCCATGATTCCTGTACCTTGTTCCTCATCCTTCACACTTGACAGACGTTTGACATATCTAATAATCCCACCTTCTGATTAATCCAATTCTGACTTGTTCTGACTCCTTCCGACTTATTCCTATCTTTTTGACATCCTTGACTCACATTCTGCTTCACTCCATTACTCTGGTGCCCTCTATACTTATGTACTGGTTGCCATAGTATAAAAACCCCTCCTGTATTTTGTATTCCCCAGTTCAAATATCAACTCTGATCACTCCTCTGCTCTGTCCATCCTAAGTCTCTCCCTCAACACCTGAAGCCAGTCTTCTTGTCATCCCTCTGACCCTCCAGCCTCTGACATCCCCTTCCGCTGTTACTCCGCTGTTACTCTGCTCCACTGTCCGCTGTCACTCTGCCCCTTCATAAATACCGGACTGAACTCAGAACAAGGGCGCAACATATAAGTTGAAGCCAATGTCCATTCCGCTCTGACAACTCTGGACAGCCTGGAGGACCCAGATCTTAACACATGTTCCTGTTCCTAATCCCCTGTCATTATTAGCAAGCACTTCTTTGCCCATTCCACTACATACATATACTTACTTCTTACTTTGGATTCCTCAGTTGTTCTTTGCCCTCCTTAGGCAGTGGCTGAGTCCAGGAAATCACTGCCCTTTTATAATTTTTGTCATCTTTGTCATCTATACCCTCCCACCTGACAAAAACTATAAAAGGGCAATGATCACTCAGACTACTAGGGATTAGCTAGGAGTAGTAAATAGGTATAAAGTAAACTCACCTCAGCCACTGCCTAAGGAGGGCAAAGAGCAACTGAGGAATCCAAAGTAAGAAGTATGTATATGTATGTAGTGGGATGGGCAAAGAAGTGCTTGCTAATAATGACGCGGGATTAGGAACAGGAACATGAATGGATATGGGAATAAGGTTAAGCAATGTAAAATAATAATGGGAATGCCCCTGGAGGCTCAGGAGTAATGGTAAAGAAAGGATAATAGGACAGGCTAACAGTCTGTGCAAGTTCCAGACAGACCCTGAGCAAGTTCCATGATTCCAAGCAGTTCTGGATGGACTCCAAGCAGTTCTACATAGGGAGTGGAGTGGAGTCATGATCTCTGGGCTTCTGAGATTCTGGAGTTCACTGTACTTTGTCACTCCCACTCAAGCACATTTGTAGTCCCATACCCCAAATGAATTTCCAGTGCTGTTCCTGAATGAGAGGCTTTGTGGCAATGTAGTGGATGATCTGGGTTTCTGCAGCTGTGTTCTGGGTTTCTGGATTCCAGAGTTCACTGTACTTTGTTGCTCCCACTTGAACACATTTGTAGTCCCATGCCCCAGCCAAACTTCCAGTGTTGTTCCTAAACAAGGGGCTTTGTGAGAATGTCCACTACCATGTCATTTGTAGGAACATAGTGAATGATAGCTTCTCCTTTTGTGATGAAGTCATCCTGGATAAAGTGGTACTTCCTTTGGATGTGCTTGGTCTGCACCCAGGATTGAGGATTGTGGCTTATGATGATAGTGGCCTGGTTATTGCAGTGGAGGACAGTCAGCCCCTTTTGTGGATGTCTGAATTCCTTGAAGAAACTCTGAAGCCATGCAAGATATTGGCCAGTGAGGCTAAGTTCAATGTACTCTGACTCCATGGTGGAGAGTGAAATTGTGCTCTGCTGCTTGCTGGGCCAGGAGATAGCTCCCCAATTACTGAAGAAGAGGAATACAGAGGTGGAGCAGGGATTTTCTGGGTCCTAAGACCAACCTGCATTGGAGTACCCATGAAAGTCCATGTCCATGGATATCTTGGAGCCAACAAACTGGAGTTCCATGACCTTGGTGGCTTGGATGTATCAAAATATGCATTTCACTGCTTCCCAGTGCATTTGCTTTAGTGCAGCACTGAACTGATTCTGACTGTGTATGCAATGTCTGGATACATTCTGAACATAAGATGCATCAGGGAGCCAATGACTGTGAGATAGGAGACTTTCCAGCCCTAAATGACTGTCTCTGGGAGGATCTGATCATTTTCCAGGTCTGTGGTGGAGAGTTGGGAGTTGTGTGCCTTTGGAGTCCAGACAAGTTTGCATGTGATCATTCTGAGGCAATCTAGGATAGTCTGGGAGTATTGATGCTGTGATATGGAGATGGTCTGGAGTTTCTGGTCCTGATTTATTTTGATCCCAAGAATGTATTTGGCTTCTCCAAGGTTACACATTTTGAAGGCTGCTAAGAGTTTGGCTTTGACAAAGTTCATGAACTGTCTGGAGGAAGCTTCTAGGAGTAGGTTGTCCATGTAAATGACCAGCAAACAAACTTGCCCATCTTTCTGGAAGACATAGAGGCACATCTCCACATCAAGACAAGCAAATCCAAGCTTTCCAAGCTTCTTGTCCAGGGTTTTGTTCCAAGTCCATCTGGCTTGCTTTAGTCTGTAAAGGGAATGCTGGAGTTCCCAACAATACCTGAGTTGGATAGGGACTCCATCAGGAGGAAGAAGGTAGAGGTCCTCTTCTAATTCTCTATTCAGGTAAACAGTGGAACATCCACTTGACTGAGCTCTAGGTCATGTTTTGCAGAAAGAGCAACAAGGGTCTGGATGGAGTCCAGGTTTTCCACAGGAGCAAATACTTCCTTGTAGTTGATTACTTCCTTCTGAGTGAATTCCCATGCAATGATATGGACTTTGTAGCACTCCACATTTCTGGTGTGGTCATGCTTGATGTGAAAGACAGGCTTGGGAGTTGTAGGGGTAACACCTTCTGGAATGGGGACAGTCTTGTACACATGATTGGAATTTAGGTTTAGCAGTTCTTCCTCCATTGTTGACTTCTAGTGTTCTGCATTGGGCCCTGCATCAGTTTTCTGGATTGTCCCCAGAAGGGACAGATCAGGCTCAGACTTTGTTGCACCTGCAAAGATGAAGTCCTCAAGGGTTTGCATGGACACTGAAAAGGCCCCTTGGAACTCCTGAACTTCCTCTGGAAAGTCTGGAGCTTCTGCAGTGAATTCCAGTTGATGTCCACCATGGCATTGAGTCTTTTGTGTGGCCTCCTTGTCCACAGTACATGGGTAGTTCTGATTCCAGTCAGCTTGTTTGCATTTCCAGTTGCTTCTGTGGACTCCAGCTATGATCTGGGCTGGTGCAGGGCTTTTCATATATTGAGGTCAGGGTTGGACAGGAGCAGGAATGGGAGCAGGGACTGAACTCATGTGAAGTTGCTCAAAGTGGTGTCAAGGTTGTCAATGGTAGGACTCAGTGGTTGTTGTGCCTCTGGAGCATCTGGAGGTGCATTGTCAGCTCCAACCATTCTGTGTGGGTCTGTAGTCTGGGACTCCTCCTTGTCTGGGTCCTCATGCTCTGGCTTGCATTGCCTTGGAGGTAGTCCCTCCCACTGTCCCTTGACAATGGGGTCATTCCATGGAACAAGGTTGCAGGTGGAGTTGGTTCTGGTCTTGTCAAAGGTGACATGTTGGCTGGAGATGATTGTCCAATGTTCAATATCCAGGAGTTTGTAGGCTTGTTGCCCATAGGTGTAGCTGATACTGATCATGATACATTTCCATCCATGGGAGTGGAATTTCCCTCTGCATTGTTCCTTTGGTACATGAGCATAGGCAGGGCACCCAAAGGGGTGGAAGGTGGTGGGGTCAATGCATCAGTGGAAGAGAGTCTGATAGGGGTTCTCTCCATGGAGTGCAGACTTCAGACTTTGGGAGCCAGCACTCCTCTAGTATGGTATTGGTGAGTAGGGATAGTGTCTGGTTCATTGACTCTGCTAACCCATTTTTCTCTGGAATGCCATCCAGGTGACCAAAGCTCTCACCAATATCATCAATCAGCTCTTCCACCCAAATACTATCTGCCAGCACTTGAAAAGGACTGGTATGAAGGCTGTGGTTAAGTGAAAATGCCCTATACTCTCTGCAATTCATTGCAAGGCATGGCTAGACTTTGCCTATGCTCACAAGGATTGGACTCTGGAGAACTGGAAGAAGGTGGTATGGTCTGATGAAACTAAAATAAATTGCCTAGGGTCAGGATGGACATAAGTGGGTATGGAAAAAGGCAGGGGAGGGGCTCAGTGATAGGCTGGCAGAGGGGACCCCCAAGTCTGGAGGAGATTATGTGATAATGTGGGGCTGTATGGCTTGGGAGGGTGTTGGATATGCCACCAAGATTGATGGTAGGATTGATGGGGACCTATACCTTCAAATTTTGAAGGGTGAACTTCAAGAATCCCTCGAGTATCATGGTCTCAATCCTCCTGACATCATCTTTTGGCAGGACAATGAGTGGGTTCCTCCATGCTGTCCTGGAGTTGTCAGAGGAGCAGAGCAGACTTTGGCTTCAACTTATGTGTTGTGCCCTTGTCCAAGTTCAGTCTGATATTTACAGCAGGGTGGAGTAGCAGAGCAGAGCAACAGTGGAACAGAGTAGTAAGGAGGGGGGTTGGAGGTCGGAGTGACAACAAGAAGGCCAGCTTCAAGTGTCAAGAGAAGGACTTAGATGGACAGAGCAGAGGAGTGATCAAATTTGATATTCAAACTACAGAATACAAAGTACAAGAGGTGTTTATATACTACAGTGACAAGTAAACACAGAGGGCACCGGAGTACTGGAGTTGGGTGGAATATGAGTCAGAAGTATCAGAACAAGTCAAGAGGAGTCAATGTGAGTCAGAATGAGTCAAAATGAGTCAGAGTGGAAATAATCAGAAGGTGGACTTACTAGACATGTCAAACATCTGTCAAAGGTATGAATGATAAGGAACAAGGTACAGGAATGGAAGTATTAGAGAGAAGTGGAAAAGCAGAGAAATGGAGAAGCAGAAAGTGGACTTGTATATGTGCAGGAAAGCAGACTTGGTCCGGAGTAGGCTCCAGAGGAGCGGAGTTGGCTTGCACGACACAGGATATGACAATAACCCCAAGCATACCTGCAAGAAGGTCAGGGAATGGCCAAAGGAGCAGGATTTTAGGACCATGGTGTGGCCTGTATAGCCTCCTGACCTCAGCCCCATTGAACACACCTGGGGTTATCTCAAGAGGAGGCTTGTAGAGCATGAACACCCTCCTAATGGGATGGAGCAATTATGGGAGAGAATTGAGGTGGAGTGGAACAATATACCAGCTGCCATGTGTCAGGGATGAATTGAAAGCATGCCTGGGAGGGTTAAGGCAGTGCTTAAAGAAAAATGAGGCTATACCAAGTACTGATATTTCCCATATACCCTACTTGTAGCTGAAAGTACATAAACCATTGCAATGACATGTCTGTTTTGTAATGGGTATATCTCCACAGCCACTGTACCTGATCACATGACCGGGGCACCATTGGGTAGCCAGGAACCAGTGCTACAACTCGGCCTACCAAGGATAAGTGAGATTCCTATGCCCTCTGACGCTATATCACACCAACAAAAAACAGCCAAACATTGCAACAGTTTTTGGAGTCACTGTACATGCATGCAAACCATCAAGATACTCTGCCAGTACAGTATTCCACCATCCTTTGCACTAGGAATTTTTGAGTGTCTCACATTACATAGCACTACTTTTTTTTGTAGATCAAACATTTGGAATAGCATTATGTGTGCCTAAATGACCTCTAGCAAAAATTCAGGCCATATCAGAAGTGTTGTGTTGTTGTAGAACAGAAATCTGACTTGAAGGCTTTATCACACATACATCATCCCTTGCACCAACACCAAAATTAGTATATCAGCAAGATCTATACATGATAGGTGATAACTTCAGCTACCATGCCAATGTCATATTCCGTGCCGCGCAAGTCAACTCCGCCTCTCCGGAACCCACTCCGGGCCAAGTCCGCCTTCTCCATTTCTCCGTTTCTCCGTTTCTCCGTTCCTCCATTCCTCCGTTTCTCCGCCCTCCGTTCCTCCGCTTCTCCATTCCTCCACATTTCTGCCTTCTCCTTAACATTCTCGTTCCTGTGCCTTGATTTCTTATCATTCACATCTCTGACAGACGTTTGACATATCTAATGTTTCCACCTTCCGAATAATCCGATTTCTGACATTTCCCGAC
>KN825054.1:0-35306 GCA_000827395.1 Paxillus rubicundulus Ve08.2h10 | reverse complement strand
ACCCATATTATATGGGATTTTCTCACACCTCAGCCCATCTGTACCCTACAACTACAGGCTGTAGGTTGACTGACAATTGGCTGGCCCATCTGGTATGGGTTTTTGTCAACCTTGACTGTCTGTATCCTACAGTCCAAAGCACTACATGGGCTCACAGAACTTGGATAAGGGCACAATACATAAGTTGAAGCCAAAGTCCACTACAGTACCTCCAACAACTCCAGACAACCCGGAGGAACTGGATTTAACATTGGGCAAGAAAGCACCAGGCATTGCTTGCATGCAAGCATGAGTAAGTTGGAAGTCAGGGTCATTGAAAACCCACTCTGGGAACGGCAGGAAAAACTGAAGCACACGAAGTGAGAGAACCACGAAAGACAGGCATGATAGAATTACCTGGCCAATGTCCCATTGCGTCGACCATCAACCTCGTTAAAACACTGAAACTTGGCTGACTACGCTACAAACGCGTGCATATTGAACGTATAGCACAGATTAGTATTCGCGCTGAATGGCCTAATTCTTGCGTGCAGCATTTGAGAAAGGTAGGGAACGTCCATACACCAAGTTTTGCCATGTGATAGAATTACCAATGGACACATAGAAAGACTCCGCATCGAATCGCGTCTACTATGATTTACTTTTCTTTTGCTTCTTTCGGTTCGGCTTTTTCGATGGTGCGGCATCCTCTGATTCTACCTTGCGTTTCCCTCCGTCCTTGCCCTGTGGTGTCAACTTGGGCGGGGCGACGGCACATTCCACCTGACGACATGTACTCAACACCGAGGGTGATGCTTTGAATCGATCGATCGAGGACAGCTTGCTGTAAAGCTCTTTCCATGCCGCTGGGTCCCATCCCTCCACAGTTGCAGGTTCAGCAACCTTTCGGGTCTGGCGAACGTAGAGTAGGACGACCTTGAAAAGATCTTTCACTTGCCCGGCTGATAGACTGGGTTCACCATTAATGGATGAATTGACGAGGTCGAGTATAGCTTTCTGCAGTGCCTTTTGGAACGAGGTTATTGAAGTCGCTTTTTCATCCTGGGCCAAGTTAGATACCCGCTGTCACCTGTTCTCGAACGAGGGAACGTACTTTGATAGGCTGGCTTAGAATGACGTGTAGGAGTTGGAACGCTTGACATCTCCGGTACAGATTAACTGCCTTCGTAGATGATTCCAAAACCTTGTCCCGAAATCTTCTCCCCAGTGCAGGGAAACGACGTGCCCAATCCTGGAAGAAGCTGAAAGCGAGCTGCGATGCCTTTCGTGACATGTAATCATCAAGTGATTCTCCGTATATGTGAACAGCTGCGTCTTCCGCGTCCAGGCTTGTCAAAATCTTGCACAAGTAAAGGCTGCTTTGACTGAGCACGGACAGTGTATCGGGCAAATGTGACCTCTGTGCTCGGCGGTGCACTTCTCGCAGAATTGTCTCGACTTCATCACGGGCCACGGTAGTGGGTACGTCCTTTGATTTTGAAAGCCGTCCCTTTAGGATGCCGCTTGCTTTATCCGACAGTTGACGTTCGTCCATTCCGCTTTTCGTCACGAGTTCCACCAGTGGGAGGACAAGTCGAACGTTTAGTGGACTTTGAGGCACTTTCTTGACGAAGATCTCGACGAGATCAAGGACCCTGTTCTTGAAGTGCGTCGCTTCCCGTTGGGCGTCGACATCTGGAAGTGGCTAAGCATGGATGAAGACCCTGAAGGGAAGAACAGACCTTTCTTGGATTTCCGTTCGCTTGTTCTTGACCGGAAGATTTCCGCAAGGTGTTCGTCAATAGCCATCATTTGTTCATCGTCCATGAGTTCTTCATTTGAATCTTCATTTGAGTCCTCCTCTCCTGCGTCCATCGCGAGCGATTTTAAGGCATTCTCGATTTTATTGCGAACTTCATCAGCAGCCTCGCCGTCCCCTTCCTCAGAATCACTGTCGTGTCCGGACCCCTCTTCCGATGAGCTTTCCTCCTCCTCATCCTCGTTCTCATCCCCATCCCCATATCCGTCCTCGTCCCCTTCACCGCTTCCACTGTACCCACTGTCACTGTGCATCTCTTCGTCTTCGTCACCAACCAAGGCACTTGGATCGCGCCGCTCCAATTGCTAATCGATCCACGTCACATAACGTCACCAAGGAACAAGAAGAAGTGCTTACAGTAAGGATCAAATCCACAGTGCTCCCTTGTACCGCGCTCGAGACACGAGAGAAAGACTCGTTGGCGACCGATCGCGTGAACGCGCTCGCATCTTCGAGGAAGCCTATGATCACGTCCACTAGGACATCTATCGGCTCTGGTTCGTCGTCGCTTTGGGGCTGAGTTTTGGCCTTCCTGGCCTTCTTTAGCGCCTTCTCGCTTGGGAGCATTTTGGATGTGGCGGTGAGGCAAGACTGGACACGTCATTAGAGGGGGTATTGGAGTAGCAGTGGGACGGACCTCAAGATTGTCGAGGCTGCCGTTCTCGCCACAACGGTATTGGAGAAGGAGTGATGAAAGGACCAACTCGAAGCCTCTCGCGACCTCCTTGTCTTCAGAACTCTTAAGGGGCCGGAGTTAGGCTCAAGGAACAGAATGTGAGGTACGAGTGTACCTTTCTTAGTTGGCTGATAGCCTTCTGGGTTTTAACTATCAGCGCCTGGGCTTCCTCTTCGATGTCTCGAAGTGCCTTGACATGTTTTACGTCTTTGTCCAATTGAGCAAGGGTAGCGAGGGCCTTGGACATCCAGAACTCTCCGTCGGATCCAACGGCGGTCTCCTTATGAGTTTGATCACCTGGTACGCTGTGAACAAACTAAGCATAAGAGTTCAAGGCAGATCAAACCTTGCTTCGTAACCGTGAGTTGGGTATTGAGATCGGCAAGACAGCCAAGCAATCTTGAGCGACAGTGTAGCTGGATAGCTTCTGCGAGAGGAGGCGAAGGGGGGACGCGCAACTAGACCATCGTGGAAGGTGTTAGAAAGGCGGTTCGATGCAACAGGTTCGTAAACGTACCGCGTGAATAGTACTAGACTCTGACTTTTTGTGTACGACGAAAAGCCCCCCCACGACATACCATTCAAGGACAATCTGTATCCAGTCATCGCTCTTCGGAATCGATCCGTTGCGGATGAGTGCTGCAAACTGGTCTGCGATCCACATTCGACGGAAGCCGACAGCAGAAGAGTCTCTGTCGTCCTACATCTCAGCTCCACACATACACTGACGAAATAAAAAAAATCTTACTCCTCTGCATCTTTCGGCGAGTTTACTTGGTCGAGCAAGGAGAGAACATAGCTTTTGATGCCCGTACTGTCCATCACCGTAAGTATGGACTCAACTGTTTTAGTCCGCGTTAGCTTGTCAAATTGTCCACTTCCATAAACGCCTGTGAGTTGGAGGATTAGTGGAAACCCAAGCGCGGGAGACTTTTGAACAAGGGATTGGATATGTTTCGCCTATCGAGACGTCAGATGACTCCTTATCCAAGTAAATGGTCCGTAACGCACCACATCGATCGAGATCTTGTGTAGATAGCGATCTGTATTCGAAAGGTGATTGATCCAAGAACGCATAAGATTTTTGGTGAAGAGCATCGGAAGCTCGGTGGCGCTGACGCGAGTAAGCGCTTTTTTGAATACTTGGAATCCCCAGTATTTACGTTCGGGAGAAGATGACGAGGAGAACAAGGACTCTATCTCACGTATGAGGTATAAGGTCCCAAGTGAGCGTATATGCGCTTACCATCAACGACTATTCGGAAGAACTCCCTGAAGGAGCCTTGCGAAGGTTGTTTTGACCCAGAGGGGGGAAGGAGTCTGTCGAATATGATGTCCCATGCAAAATGAAGTTGTGGTTTCCACGATCCAGTGTTCGTGTTGGAGGAGTCATCGTCGTCTAAGGCAGATTCCTGAGCAACAAATATCAGTGCTTCTCTCTTGTACATCACATCGACAATGACCAACCTTCAAAATTCGACCAAGAGGTAAAAGGTTATGAGGGGAGAATATATTGTATCCCTTGAATACAGGCGCAAGTGTTCTGTCCCAGTCGTGATTTGGCGTTAGAGGTTGCAGCTTAAGTGTCACGGCAATCTTTTCCGGGGACCAAAAACTCTCTTTCTCTTTAGAATACAGAGCTTCGACCGTCGAGCTGAGTGCTTCAACTTTCCAGGACACCGAAGATAATTGAGCCATGTCGATTGCCAGTCCAATGGTCCACCATGCGCTTTCCCTTAACCAGGACTTTGCCTCTCCAATCTCCAACAGATGTGCAAGGACAATCTTGTAAGTTTGTAAGCTCGACACGGGGGTATTTGATGACGATGAGCTGGGCAACGGCTTTTGGCGGACAAGCAAACCCGATTGCACCACCGCGGTGAGACCAAACAGTCGCGCGAACAAGACGTCACGCTCTTCTTGACCCGTCATCGATCCCTGCCTCTTCGTGGAATCGATTATGAGAGCGGTCACCTGCGCACAAGTCACAGTGTCTATCCGAGAGAGGAGCTGGACGAGTTTAGCTTCAGGATGTGACACATACTAGAACGACATACTTCGGTGAGAGCAACACTGAATCCAACCCTACTGCTCTCACGAGGGCTTGCAAGGCCTCTTATGAGCCGCCGTATCGAATATGACACATCTTGTGAGTTCAGGGCGTCCAGACCGTCGCCTTCTTCATAGTCGGAGCCGTCCGATTTCGTTTGTGGGACATGTAGAACCTGAAACTGTTCGAGAGTGCTTATGAGCTTGATAGACGCGTCACTGCGATCTTTTTTTGAAGCGGAAGATAGTTTCCAGAATAATGGAAGAGTTGTGGACATCGCGCGATATCTCACCGCCTCACACAAAATTTCGGTATTCGGCGTCCAGCCAAATCCGTTTGTTGTGCTCTGTTGAATTTGAAAGCCTGCAGCTCAGGGGGTATTTATTCCTTCGCCTCGACCCCCAAACGCTCTGGGAGCCAAGTCCACGCCACCGATGCCTGTACATCTCTACTATCGAAACATCACTACGAACATACAATAAAAAGCTCATGTGGCAGAGCAATGCAATGCAAGCAGGTTAATAACGACCACGGGAAAATCCTCTCAGAGTTCAAGCGATGTTAATCCAATGAGACCACCTAAGGACCAGTGGCATCCCTCAATCAAAGTGCATCCAGTGACCTTTGATGCCCATTCTACATTTGATGCAGTCCGCACGTGGTCCCATCGTAACCCGATGCTTCTTATTAGTATTAGAAGAGGAAGGCGCATCGGTGGTCTTGCCTGGACATGAGGATCCTTCTATTCGACCCCGAGTATGAATTTGATCTTGGGAGTGGTTGTATGTCTGGATGTCGACGTTGGTATGCTCGAATTCGGACGACCCAAACTGACGCTGATGAGACGATGTATCCGACGGCGTCGCAGGGAATAAGAAGATATCTGGGGGATGAGCTCCGGTGACCGGTAATGAAGAAGACGGCGAGGATGCAGTCGATGACGATGGTGGTTCGGTGAGCACACTAAACGGTGCGGGTGACGGTTGTGGCGCATAGATACTGCTGGGTGTCGTTGTGATATGTATGGAAGGGAGATGACTACGAGATGATTGCAAGTGTCTTGACATGGACAGCTGTATACAAGGACGTAGCGCATCCTCATGGTCTACAGCCTGGCGGCGAATTGCATTAGAAAAAACGTGTCTGTCGCGACATCACCTCCACACCCGGGTTCAAGCGAGGACTGACCATGTGTTCGTCGACTCTACTCTGAGTGCCACCCACGTCCATGACAGGCGGAAAACCGACTCCCAGTGGGCTCCCGATCGTAAGTTCTCTGGCCTGTCTTACCCAATCGTCGTGTTTGGGCAGACGGCTCCCGCCAGTCACGACGTCGGACACCATAGGTGAGCGACGGTTGAACGACCCCTCACCAACGGCAAGTGAAAGACGTTTCTGCGAAATATACCCTCGATACAAATGCCACAAGTGAATGAGAGCAGTAACGCACAGCTTGTCGCTCCTGAGTAGGTGAGCCGGGAGAGCGCGGTCGTTTAACTGTGTAACCCATTGGAGCGCGGAAAGTAGAAGGTGGAGAATGCATGTCCACTTCCATCCTGAGCGGAGGTCTAAAGTCTAGTGAATACTCTGAGGGTGGGCCGTGATGCGAGGATGGCGTTCCAGAGCAAGAAGGGTCTTTGAAAATTCGTGGCCCTGCCACCTGACAGCAGGTACATACCTTGGAAGTAAACAGTGCACGGCCACTATACATGCGTGCGGATCACAACGCCTCGGGATTGGGGACTTCAGCACACAGGAAGAACAAGGCATTTAGCCTGGAGACCATCTACAGACAATACAAACAACGTGGGCGGTATCGACAAGATGAACCTACATACGAGTACTACCACTGAATCTTACAACAGCTGGAGCACAGCAACTGATGACACCAAGTACAATGAGGGTAAGCGCGCAGGCTCAATGGAAGGGTTCTAACGTTCATCCTTGCATCTGCAATCCACCACGAGGCAATCTCGGCTCGCCTTCAACGTAAGGTTCACCAGTCTCCTCTCTAAGCAAATCATTGAGCCATGCTCCATGGGGTTGGATCTTGACACCACGGCTGTACATGACAGCAAGGTATAGCCATGCCGCAGCGTTCCCGACGGTGCCAACCTCATCGGAGACATGGGTGGCCGCGTAGGCGCTCATCTTGGAATAGAGTTCTGTGTCCGTGTAAAGGTTGAAGAGGTATTGTGCGACAGCGTCGTTGTCGCCAACATCAGTGAGGTATCCGGATTTTCCATGTTCAATCTGGAGGGGAATACCACCAGTGCGAGACGCGACGACGGGTATGCCGGCATGGAGCGCCTCCGAGACTTTGACTTCGAAACCTTCTCGCAGGGAGAGCTGGAGAGCGATTTTTGCATTGGCCATGAGAGCGTTCAGGACTGTCACGTCAAAGTGTCAGTAAATGTGGCGATATTGAAATGCCAGGCACAGACGTACGCTGATCGCTGGGTGGCAGCCTCATGACGATGATGTCCTTGCTGTACTGCCTATAATCTTCGGAAGCAATCAAGTTTATGACCTGGTCGTAGATGATGCTCGCATCCGGGTCATCAACGGCACCGTGACCACAGAGCAAGAGCTGAGGCATCTCATCCTCGTTAGCGACCTTGCCGCTCTCCTTGAGAAGTTTGCGGAAACGGGAGTAAGAGTCGATGACGTTGGGAATACCCTTGGCAGGATCGAACCGTGCAATCTGGACGACGTAATCACGAGTGGGCCATTTCAACTCGTTCATCTTCTCCTTGACACACAGGCTACGGAATTCGCCCATGTAGAACTGTGAGTCCCATGGGTTGAGGTGCTTGTTCAAACCATCGAGCCTGCGCAATGGACACAACGTAAGGGGACATCGAACTTCTGGGAAATGTTTGACCACTTACCAGTCAGTAGCAGCACCGAGGAGAGTCAACTTTTCAGGGGGCACGTCGCTGGGGACGAACTTGTTCACAGGGTGGCTGATGAACAAGTCGGCGATTTGAATGTTTTTCCAGAGGTACTGCCAGACTTCTTCCTGGGGAGATCCTTTTTGGTGAACGAGGTCACTGCGAATTTCGATGTGTGAACGGTAGACAATGGGAAGCTCGGGCCTGACTTTCTTGATGAGAGGAATGAGACCGGGCATCTGTGGGTCATCTATAATCGAGGTGAGCGATGGGGTAGCAAGGACCAGATTCCAAGAGATTACCGATGAACGCAACGTCGACACCACCAGGGGCAAGTGGTCCGCCTTCAGCGGTCCACCTCAGGCCGTTCTTCAAGATCCAGGCGTCAAATTGATCCTTGGCTTCTTGGGTGAGGCGGAGATCGGGAGCCGCCACACCTTGCAAGATGTTGTGGTTGTTCTTGGTGGTGCGGAAGACGCTCGGCGACGGATTTGGCACATACCTATGTATAGATCATTGAAGTCAGTTTGACATTGGAACAGACAAGATGAAAGCCGTAGAGGCGAAGAGGACGTGGCGTGAGAGAAAAGGGAGCTAATTTACGTACCATGCAACGTCAACATCTAGGGCAGTCAAGAACCTGATGAGAGCATGACGCATCTGGGGATGTGATTAAATCAAGTGGAAAAATATTCACATTAAACGCCACTCACAAGCGCGACTCCACCTGTATCGGCCGACCAAACAGTTCGATCAGAAAAGTGGGCACGAACCAGATTCAGGTCGCTCACCTCCTTGTGGAGTGGAAGAGAAGAAACCGATCTTGATCTTCTTCTCGCGAAGCTCATCAGCAAGTTTAACCACGGCGTTCCAAGTACCCTGTCCGACAGACTTGCGGAATACATCAAGGTCATCGATAAGATGAATCTTGCCAGCCTGATCCACCGTGACCTGGTTGCGGGGACCAATACTCAAGCGAGGGTTGTTGCCAGGACCGTAGTACATGAGACATTTGCGTGCCGCAGAATCCGCTTGCTCATCAAGAGTGCGAGGAATTGGCAACTTGGTCGCGACACCCGACTGGAGACTGTTCTGGTCCACCAGTTGGGAAGCGTCAACGTAGACGGTAGGCGTGTCGGCACCAGAGGGGACATAAGAACCGGTGGTTGAAGAGATGCGATGCTTGATGTTAGGACTAGTCAGGGAATCGGTATGAAAGGGTTTGATGTTGAAGACGATAGGGACGATGTCCAATTCGAGCCATAATCGGGTGCACAGGTTGGGACACTGCAGAATATGGTGAGAATACAATGACCAGATCGTTGATTAGATCTCTAATACCTCTTTCAAGAGACTGAGAGTGACACCGGCGCCGAGAAACTTGCACAAGTGTTCCTGAGAGAACTTTTTGAAGGTCTCAAGGACGTGACTCTCGATCTCAGAGGCATTTTTTGCGGGATTGGCAGCGTTGTATGGGATAACGGTGGACGAATAGTCGGTGCTATAGACAGAGTCATGAACAGAGGTGGCAATCTCGAAGGATTGCCCGCCATTAACGACGGCGCCAGCAACACCAGCCCACATAGGCTAGGGAGGACGTCAAGATCAGGTTATCCGGGGATGCGAAGTTAAGGAGCAGTGACTTACAGTGAGGCTGGAGAATGCCTGGACGACGGGCTTCTCGCCAGTAACACTGGAGAGCCTGCGCCTGACGGCAGTGGAACTCTTTGATTCGAACTCCTGGTGGACTTGGGTAGACATGATGGCACGAGAGAGGGAGGAAGAACCGGATGCAGGTGGCAGCTATTTAAGCGAAAAGATATGGGAGATACGGGCTGATTGGTGCTCGTATTGGACTAGATCCAGCGCCTATACTTGGTCAGACAGAGGATCCTTTGGGCACAGGGCAACCAAAGACCACTGTGTTGTCTGACAACAGTCCACAGTCAGGGGAAGACCCTGAACACGTCGACAGGTGGGAAAGGGAAATGCATTTAGGCGAGATATTCACAAAGGACAGGGGCGTTAGCGAGGGTTTTGGGAGGGGAGAACTTGCTTACAGGGTTCAAAAGGGGAACGAGAGCACATTGCAGGCAGCGAGGACAAGCAGATATTCAAGAAGTTGATGGGAAGTAGTGATAATTAATTTTGAACAGAGTTTTCGGGGTCCAAGTTTGCACGTGTAATCACAGCAGCCTCGTGCCTCGAATCGAAACAGGTGCTCCAACACCGTGGCCAAGCCTCAGGCTAGTGATAGATTTGATGGTGATGGCCTGTCCTGATTGCGGGGGAGAATATGTTCTCCACGAACAAGTCGGTTCCTCCATATGCACACAATGTGGCACGTTAGCCGACCCTGCTCAGTGCATCCTTGCCTCCCACATCGAAAATCATAATTCCACCAGCACCTATCCCGCTACCTCTTGGATCTCATCCACAACTCATACCGCAGTTCGCAACAAGAATGGCTGGAATCTCGCAGGTCACACAAAGGAGGCTCGAGACAGAAAGAACACGGTAGTATCGTTTCCTTAGGCCCACCCATTTCCAATTTTAACTTCCACCCGCGTAGATGGCCATGAGCACTTTCATCAACTCCGTCCTATTGAGGCTCAACAATCCCGGTCTATCCCCACGCGCGGAGGCCATATTCACACAAGCAATGTCAAAGGGACAGTACAGGTGGGGACGTAAAGCAAAACTGGCTGCCGGGGCCTCGATCGCCATCGCCCTACGCGACGCACACAAGTCGGATTCTCTCCGCGACATTGCTTTCCTCCTGGACGACTCTCCAGTGTCCCTCACTCGTGCTTTCCAATCTGTGGTATCTCTTCTCAACTTCAATTTGAGTTCCACAGATCCTGCTGTCCACATTCCCATTCTCCAGGCCCATCTGCAATCCACCCTGCACCCAGAAAGCGTGTCCACGCCCCCTCCTTCTCAGCTACCAGCCAGCCTCGTGTCCATCCTCACGCATCTCTCTTTACCAACAGCGGCTCAAACGGCAGCCTCGTTGTCAGAAATCATCTCTGATCGTACCCCTGCTTTACCTCTCTCACAGCTTCCCACACCCGCGACCGCATGTGCATTGTTCATACTCGGTCTGGAGGCCGAAACGCGCACACCGCTCCCACATCTGGGCGAACTCGCACGGAGTCTCGCTAGCCGTCTTGGTCTCTCAGGTGGCGTTGTCACATCTCGGTACAAAATTGTCTACGATCTAATTGAGGAGTGGATTCGACAAGTTCCGTGGTTAGATCAGTTCGTTTGCAAAGGTAAAGGTCGCGGTTCCTCTGCGCGGTCCAAGGTCCCGAAACGCGCTATCGTCGCCAAGGGAGTGAAAGATGTCATCCAATTCCAGGAGGAGATATGGGCGAAGCGCAAACAGACGCAGCAGAAGATCAATTTGACATTGGAACCGGACCCTGCGGAAGAATATAACGCAGATGAGAGCTGTGGTTTTGACGCGTCGAAGATCTCATCTTCGAGTAAGAACATCGAAGAAAGTGATAAAAAAACCCAAATCAAACGCGGAACCATTCATGAAGCTTATCAACTTCTGCTTGATCCTTTATCATCGTCTATTTCCTCAACGTCTCGTAACAAGGCTTCGTCGACTTTAGCGACATCCACCTACGAGATATCCATGCTCACACACATGCTAACCTGTCCAGCCGACGAACTGTCCCGACGTACCGCGCGTACCCGTCTACAGCTTCTCGCAGCATCCCGCGGAGGAAGTGCATTGGAGAATATTGCTGACGAAGAGCTCTTCGATGGCGGCGAATTGGAAGGGTTGCTAAGGAGCGAACAAGAACGAGAGGCCCTTCAGCCTCTGTTCGAACTAAACTGGGGCAAAGGTACATCAGAAGATGACGACCCTCTCGTTTCGTGTCCGAAGCCAGTTGGCACTGCGGTGAAACGAGGCGCGAAACGCGTTAATATGGACGTGCTAGCGCGCATCCTGGGCGAAGATGCGGATGATGGTGAGAAGGAGGAGCCTGAACTCCCGGATTCAGACAAGCGCGATGATCTCCATCACTGGGATCTTCTCCCGATGCCCTCGCAACAGATATCGCTCATGGAAGGCGCTGAATCAATCAGCGATTGGAGGCCTTTATCTCCCGGTGATAGTGGGAGATACTGTGATACGGTGGAAGATATGTATGAAGAAGAATACTGAAGTACTGACTGGTCGACTGGCGGTCTTGGCTTCCGTCCTGCGAAGTATGCATCAGTTCTCTGCACCATGGGTAGCTTCGGGACATCTACGCCAAGTACTTGGCATGTGAATGTGAGTTTGTTTCCGTACAAACGTCATGTCTTCGTTGGAGTTTGAACCAGTCTTAGACTCCGATCAAAGAGTGATCTAATGAGAAGTTGGAGTGATCAAGGCCAGTGATAGGCCTAGGAACCGCCCGTTATGTGCCTTGTTACCTCCATGACACGGTGTCGTTGGTCCAGATGATCTTTGTATCACAGACACCCTAACCGTTTTGCATAAGCATTTGCACGCAAATGGGAGCTTGGATCCTAAGACCACTTGTGCTTCGGACATATCTCGCTCGGTGAGCGGATCGATTGGCTGGATACAGTGCACCCACTGCAAATGAATAACTTTTCAAATCAGTCGCCATCATGGGAACTGCTATACGCGTCAGGGAGGCATGGTCTAACTGCTTCCCGTTAAACCGAGGTTGAGATGCATGTGGCATTATGTTCCAGGATCGAATCCTTTCGGAAATACTTGCCGAACATTGATGTTAATGCGGGTGGTCTGCATGTAGTCTCGGTATAGTTCCCAATCTTCCATGCCACCCTCATCGTCACCATCATGATCAGGTGCTTGCGAGAAGTGTTCAGGGAGCGTGTTTTCTAATATCCGCGGGACGCCTTGGAACGACAAATCAGTTGACTCGAGTGATGGTTGCGGGGATTGGCTGACCATGATAGGCCCGTCTACAGGCTGGTCCTGACATGATCACAACATCGCCAGACCGGAGAAGGATGGGAGTCGGCTCAGTGTCCCGAGTGAGGCCGCCGATGAGAAATATAGCAGCGTTCCCTAGGCTAATGCATCCAGCATGTCAGCCCTGCAAGAGAGAGACATCGCCTCTTGACTCACGAGATTGAAACTAAAGGAGAGGTTGCGCACACCTCTGAGCGATCTACGTGAGCCATGAGAGTGTCCTTGAGCATGTAGTCAACAAACCTCTCTTCACTGTGCCCTGCATAGAGGGCTTACCTTGGTCTGATAGAAGTTGACGATGCCAGCATCAGGCTCTAAACGACACACGGGTCATGATCAGGCGAGATCGGGCACTGGTTTTGGTTGTTGTACAAACCATAAGTATCTTGCCACATCCTCCAGTCATCGCCACCCCACCCCTCTAGATGATCATGACCATATACTTCCTCCCAGGGCACGGAGCCGACCGCACTTTTACAGAGGTCTCGAACGCGAGGATCTACATCACCCTTTCCTTTGGAGAAGTCGTATTGCTTGCTTCCCCAGTGATATGACCAACCGATGTTAGCCCAGCGCAATTTCGGAATAAGCTCTGAAGGAAGGCAGTCAGACACGGTCGTCGAGGGGTCAGGGGGGATTTTGGGAAGTGTTTGCATGGAGTGGAAGTTATCGGCAGATGCGGCATCATTTGAAATAAGCTGTCGCGGTCCCGGAGAAGAAATTCGCGGTAATGGTTCATTGTCGACCGATACTTTGGTTCTGACAATTGCGCCTCGGGTACATTCAGCACGTGATTGCAAGTGCGCGTTCCAGATGCCCTCCGGCGGGAGGACGTAGTGAGCGTCCAGGTTCGTTTCGTTGGGATGGCGTGCATGGTTTCGGAGGGACCACCTCACTAGTCTGCGTTGATCTTCGGGGGACACGAACGAGGGTAACAATACGAGTCCTGGAGCAATGTCAGTTGTGGTGCACCATCTTGACTGCTGGATCGCACCTGGTACGGCGGGTAGAGTAAATATGTCTGCTGTTCCTGAAAGCTCGGACTGAGCAGCTTCCTTTGTCGATATGCATCTAACTTGGTGTGCCTCTCCGGCACCTGACGCAAGAGAGGAAAGGTCCACTACAGCACTCAGATCAGGGGGTGGAAAACGAGCTTTGTACTTCTTCTCTGCGGTTCTGAAGGGCGTCCAGTTTTCATCCACGTCATGAGCTCGATTCCTTGTCGTCTTTACATGCTGCCTACGAGCCTTCTTGTACTCCAGACTGGAAGGGTCGTATAAACGAGATTGTGATATGATCGAGGTCATGATTATGTTCCTTCTACAAACACCGTCAAACACTTTGACGGATCTGCCAACGTTTTTAATTATTTTTAATGATTCATTCCCAGTAAAATATTTTTATGGTTAAGCATTCGTCCGTTACTTAGAAACTCAAACTGTTCGCTCTTCGTCAGCGTCGATGTCTGTATGGCTGCCACGCTCACAGCAAGCCATCGTCCTGCGATCGGGTGCTAGTCGTCGCTTGCAACGCCAACAGCCCATTCATTACATCTCCAATATCACCCCCGCTTCCTACACCGCACTTGTACGTTCCCCCACCGCTCCGCTTCTCCTAGCACGCCTCTCGCACCCTCTTGGTACTCCTTCATTTGGCCTGGTTAGATACGAATCAAAAAACGCCCCTCTTCCTCCGGGTCATCCACAAGATCCCAAATCTTCCCTTCCAACGCCAAAGGATGTTACAACAGACGCTCCGTTCCACACACGAGCATGGAAGAAAGTCAAGCACGAAGCTCAACACTACTGGCACGGCTCCAAACTCCTCGTATCCGAAGTGCGTATCTCTGGGAGGCTCCAGTGGAAGATTCTGCACGGAGAGAGCTTGACCCGACGAGAGCGGAGACAGGTGCGTGCGCTTGCTGCATGCTTGCGATGGACTCATGGTTATGGAGGGTCTGACAGCTGAGGCGCACGACTCAAGACTTGATGAGACTCGTTCCATTCGCTGTCTTCATCATTGTGCCCTTTATGGAGCTCTTGCTTCCCGTTGCTCTCAAATTATTCCCAAACATGCTTCCTTCGACGTTCGAAGACAAGTTTGCTGCTGTGAGCACACTGACACGCGTGTACATCCGGACATTGACCCACCCTTTGTCTCCCAGGAAGAGAAACAGCGCAAGCTTCTCAGGGTAAGACTAGAAATGGCCAAATTCCTCCAAGAAACCCTCCGAGAATCAGGTCTCAGAGCCAATGCCCACATAGTCGGTACAGACGCCTTCAAAGAATTTTTCCGCAAAGTCCGTTCGACAGGCGAGCCCCCCTCAACAACTGACATCATCAACGTCGCCAAGCTCTTTGATGACGATCTAACCCTCGACAATCTCTCCCGTCCCCAACTTGTCTCGATGTGTCGGTACATGGGTATCAACGCGTTTGGAACAGATAACTTCCTTAGGGGTGCCATTCGGTCGAGGCTTATGAATCTGAGGAGGGACGATCAGGCCATCTACGCAGAGGGCGTTGACGAATTGTCGACATCCGAGTTGCAGGCTGCGTGTCAGTCTAGAGGGATTCGTACTATCTCAGTGTCGCCTGCAAGACTGAGGGACGAACTGTCGACATGGATCCAGCTGCACCTTCATAACCGTGTTTCTGGCGTCCTCCTCATCCTTGGGCGGGCATTCCATTTTGATAAGCAACCTGGTGATCACGAAGATGGGAAGAACGCCGTGATTGAGAGTTTGGAGAGTGTCATGTGTGGTCTCCCTGATAACTTGGTTAGTCGTTCAACCCTTGCTTTCTTGTTAGAGCGTTAGAGATGTTAACCTAGTTCTGGTAGCTCAACGAAGCCGAACTCGAGGTCGACTCGGACAATGCAAGCTACAAGCAGAAGCTTGAGGTCTTGCAGCAACAAGAAGAGCTCATCGAAGATGAACAGGAACAGGAACAGAAGGAAGAAGACGCCCGACGTGCGAAACGCGAGGCTGACGAACTGGAATCACGTCTTGCTCAGTCACTCCTTCCCGACTCTGAAGTAAGTACATTCGACGTGCGAACATGTAAAATTAACTTAGCAACGTTGCTCTAGCTACACCCCATCGTCGAGGAAGAGAACGCCCGTATGACGACAGAGCAACTCAAGGAACTTGCAGAAGCGCTGTCCATCATGTCTGCCAAGTCTAGCGTTCTCAAGGAACGTGGCGAGCTCCGCGCTCTCATGGAGGAGAACCTCCAAGCCGAGGAGGTGAGCTTCGCATTCTTATCGACAGCCGAATCTAAGGCTATCGCCCACAGGACCCCAAGTCACCTTCTGGCGCACTGACGAAGCGCATCCGTACCATGCTGACTAAGATCGACACTCAAGTTTCAGAATACGAGTCGCGTGTTGGAAGTTCACTCCAGACAATATCCGCAGATGCCCAGGGCCGTATCTCAGTACAAGACCTCGAGAAAGCACTTGCTGTGATCAAACACAAACCGGACGATGAGGTCGGACAGGCTGTCATTCATAAGCTGGATGTGGACAAGGATGGCTTCGTTGAGATCGAGCATGTCTTGGGCTTGGTGAAGGAGGAGGGTCTCGGTGAGTTTTCCGTTGTTATTTCTGCCAGACATTTTAATTTACTTGGTGTCATGCAGGAATCGAGGTGGATGATGAGGCTCAGAGGATCATTGGCCAGGGGAGAGAGATCAAGGACTCGAAACCACGCAAGGAGGACATTGTGCAAGAATAGCTATTGTTATAACTTTGCCGTATTAGCCCAGCTACACTAGCACCATAATATACTCAGCCCTCCTTAGTATCTGGTGATGTGAAAACAAGGAGCAGAAATCTTGTATCGTGCTTTAGTACTGTTGTCAAGGTATAAACATGAGAATAAGGTAACAAATTGCTCAAGTTACATGCTGGTTAGGTTAGATATCGTCCACGGGAATAGAGGCGAGTGCCACGGCACTGAGCCAAGATCGATTAATATTCAATCATCGGAAGTATCTACTCCCTCGGCATCAGATTCCTCGTCACCCGAAGGGAATTCAGGTTCTTCATCTTCCCCGCCCCTCACAGGGATGTCTGGTTGACCTGGTAAACGCTGGAGGACACGTTCAGAGCTGGCGAAACACTACAAATGGCAATGACCGACCTTGAAAGCAAATTTGCACACCAAGAAGCCCCCTTTATTTAGTCCCTTCTCTTGCCAATGCTAAAGACTATGCGTCAACATCAGCTCGGGGTGCGTAGTAAAGACGTCCTCACCCTCTCGACGGTGTATAAGCCATCATAGCGATATCTAGACGTGGGTTAGAGATCGTGATGTCGGGGACGAGAACAGGATTTGCATACCCCTCACTCGGGCCATAAGGTGATCGAAGCTTGAAGCCTCTGATGACGCGTACAGGCTTGCCTGTTTCGACAGAACGCTTCAAAGCAAGTGAGCCAACGGAAACATAGTCCATTTTGCCACACAAGGACATACCTTGAGTGCTTTGTTGTGATT
This sequence comes from Paxillus rubicundulus Ve08.2h10, assembly GCA_000827395.1. Classification (NCBI taxonomy): domain Eukaryota; kingdom Fungi; phylum Basidiomycota; class Agaricomycetes; order Boletales; family Paxillaceae; genus Paxillus; species Paxillus rubicundulus. The sequence goes on along the minus strand of KN825054.1, from coordinate 18,421 downwards.
ATGGTCGAACGATTGATCATAGCTTTGTTCGGCTGTTCGAAGCTAGATGTCATACGTCGGCATGTTGCACGCCAGTTGTGACGGTGGAGATAGACCTACGTTCTTTGGAGCCGCCTTCGTCCCCTTCAGATCCCTGCCACCTGCAACAGTTCACGGTGAGTTGCCACCATGATCAGAATCTGTGGTGATTCCTACCGGCGCCAGTGTACGTGCTAGGAAACATGAACTACGGAAGTATGGTCTAAGAGTATTCGAACTCACAATGCATATCCAGCGTCCACATCATCATCGTAGCCTCCCGATAGCGCGACGGAATAAGCCCCATGTGGACCTGGGGAAATGCCTCCTACCCACGGCCTTCACAGGACTTGAGAAAGGATACACTGGGAACATAAAACGAGTGACGTACGCGTGAATAGAATCATTGGAACATTCTTCTCTGGAGTCGCAATCAGCATGTTGATCATGTGCCACCCTGGATACGTTAGACGGTGGATGCAGTACCTTGATGCCCACCACGACCCGACTTCGATACCAGGAATTGCTCCATACGTCTTGCTACGCGTCGAGTGAGCATCGCGGTGTATGAACTGGATGGAACGAGCAAAAACTCACGGGTCATACCGCCTCTGACGCTTTGCAGCACCAGACGCGCTCGGAACGATCGTTTTCACAGACATAGGCAGCGGCGTGCCACGTCGTCGTTCAGCATGTACCACCGCTCCCGCAGGCAGACTGGCGATCCTCGAGCTCCGTCTCCGACTTTCGCCAGGAACCTCAGACACCTCCGAGTCGACGCGCGCGGTCTTTGTGGGAGGCTGCTCCACGGCTTGTGGGTCTCGTCCACCGGGAACTTCAAAGTTGGTCATCTTCCTCTTGTTGTTGGCGTTTTTGTTCCTTGGCGTTTTCTTCTTCTTGCGCTTCTCCTTTGGCTCGGTGGCAGGCTTCAGTTTCTCCATCCCAATCTCCTTCAAGATGAGTTTGTTGCGCTCTATATTTGCACTGCGTTCTTCGGCATAGCTGACCATGGTTGGGGCACCAACAAAGAGCAAGACGGTCAAGTTGAGAGACGAAAAGGAACTTCTTAGGAGGGATAAAGTCGTCGGTAGTAGTAGGACGCGTCGGATGACGATACTTATGTACAAGGGTCAGGGTCGCAAGACGATCCACTGGCAGCGCGCTCCGTATACGGCGGTCGCTACTAGTACTAACTTCAGGTTGGATCTCGCTGGAGTCCAGCCTGAGTGTAAGTGTTGGCGTACGCGTTGGCTCACAGTATGAATAGGCTTCCTGACCACCAAGTGATAAACCCGTCTAACGTCAGTAAATATCCACAACGGAGCAGCTGAACACCAGTCTACATCAGCACCAAGTGCTTCATGATGGATGATCCCCGTTCACTAGTCACTTCATACCAGGGTGCCCGCAAGGTCGCTGACAAAGATGTGCCTCTTCAACCGATGACTAGCAGATTGTACAGGCGAACAATGGTTGGGTATCACGAAAGGGTGACGAAGCGAATGATTGCAGTAGTACCGGTCGTTTGTCCTGATACAAAATATATAATACAGGAAAACGAGCACCTGGTACCAAGGGAATATGGTTTGACTTGGACTTGGGAAAGCATGCCCGAGAGCGAGATATCAAGAAAAGCAGCGTAAATCGTAATAACCGTGATGGGGAAAAACAAACTAGTCTCCTAAAGATGACTGGAGGTTGATAAACACGAATCTGTGGGGCCGACCTGGGTATTGCGGTGTAGTAGCACGGATGTCGCCGCAAGGCGTGGGTCACTTCTGATCTGGTGTTAGAGCGCCTGAGATGATTGCCGCTGCGGAGGACAGCACGTCACTGGGTTCACTGTCTTCGGCCAGCTTCTCCTCCAAGTAGCCTTCGTCATCTCCGTCTGAAAGCTCTGCCCACCAACGTCCAGCTTGGAGAATCAAAACTCCGGTGAGCGCTACGCTGCAGATGAGGTGATTTGATGCAAGCTCCAAGGTCGGTGAACGGAGCGCATGCGGAAACACATCCTTAGCTTGGTGAAATGGGATGGATGAGAATTTATCCAATAAATCTGATGATATGTTTGTGTGTCAGTATACAGCGGAACCGAATAAACTGGCCATACTCGGGATGACGGAGAACATGTACATGATGACGGTTGTACCGTAGAGGACTGAGAAATGGCATCAGTAGTATACCGGACACCCATGCTTATGCACGAAATGATAGATAAGTAGAGGGAGATACGCACATATGGACCCGCCATCGAACATCAGGTTCCCAGCTTCGCCATCACGGAAGCTCCAGAAGATGGTTGACCCACCAAGGACGACAACGGCCGAAAGAAAATAGAGAATTTGTACAGGCCCCTTGGTCAATATCGAGTAGTACAAGGCGGCAGTCCATAGATGCTCGTCAGTCACAGGCGACTTCCAGAGCGTCAACGAGTCCGCGATCCAATGCGTGAACAGAGACCCTGGAGTAAAATGACAACGATGAGAACATAAGAGACGGTGATTCCGTGAGACGCCTACCAAGCAGAAATGAAGTTACGGATACTACGACGCTGGCTCGTACACCCATTCTGTCGTGTCTCGTGTGCTTCAAGTTGCTAGTAGTTAAGGGATTTCTCTGATCACGAGACACCTGCTTTCGGCGTACTCCGGACATGACGCCTTCCTCTTTCAGGTCCATCAAGCTTACCTTGATCAGTCATGCAGACTCTTCGGCCGCGAGCAAGTTTCGCATTCACCGCATGTACTACTACTCTCAGATGTAAACGCCTCCTCTCGACCGCGGCGTCCTCTCGCCCGTGGTTCGTCGATCCAGAACCTGTCAATGCCAGACATCTTCCTCCTCACCTTCTTCCGAAAACTCAAGACTTTCCACCCAACCTCCCTGTGCCAATAAAAGAACTCTTCGCCAAACTGAGCCAATCTCCCTTCCTTGAACCATCGACACTCGAAGTCAAAGAGCCAACGCCGATTCCTCCTGGACCTGCATTACCAAAGTCGATACCCAAAGGCCGTCGAAAGCGCGGTCGGACCTACTCAGGAGAAGGCTTAGCAGAGGAGCAAGGTGGTATTTGGAGTTGGACCGTGACTGCACAGGTACACTTTACACTTAGACCGGCGCCCTTCTGCTTCACCACGCTGAAACTCGGTCAAAGGTCAAGGATGGCACGGAAAATCGAGGTTCGATCGAGGCCGTTGTGAGATTGGTGCGGAAAACTGTATGTGTAACATACTCGATTTGCTCTGCACACGTTTCTCATGCGTGCTAGCTGCTGAAAATGGATCCTCCTATGATTCTGCCCCCAAATTCAAAGCGACGGGGACATCATGGCTGGGCAATGGTTGATGCAGGAAACTTTGCAGTCCATATTGTCAGCCGAGAAGCTAGGCAGAAATTTTTCTTAAATCAATCTCAATGGTAACCCTATCCGTAATTCACGAGCACAAGCAATCTAGACTCTGCACCATTCGCATTATGCGGCCAATAGACCAAGTACCATCGACGATGAGCCTGTAACCAGTCCGGAGACTCCCTCCCCTGGGCCATATTCTAACCAGTCGTTGCGAGTGGTCAGCTATGTCACGGCCATGACTCCATGTTCTCCATCTTACCACTTCAGTCTTCCCTGCATAGCAACAGGCCCTTCTTGTCTATGGCTTGTTCTCTATCCTTCCTCAGCTTCTCCACGTAGATATAAGTGAAGATCAACAAGTCCAGCATCCCGGCATTCACCTCGGAATCTTTTGCCTTGACCTGCATCTTAACATCCACCAACTTTGTTCTCGTCGACTCAAACTCCACAAGGCTGTCTGGCAAAAGGGCATTGTCTTTGATTGCCATTCGCGATCGAGTCAGGACTATCTCCAAGTACCCTGTGTCGGATTGGTTAGACAAGGGCGAGCAGAGTAAACAACATTGCCAAGGGCAGGCAGGCATCCTGGAACCAGGTTCGTTCGGGTAAGGAAATCCGCAGCAATCGCTCGACGATCGGTTATCCATTAACATCATACTGGGACCTTCTTTCGACGGAGACCAAGATGCCCGGCGGACCCTTATGCACTTCCCTGTACCATACATACCACTTAGTCTTCTGTAGGCAGACCATTTGCACATGCAGACGGTCATTCCTTTCTAGCATGTGCACGCCCGTCAATCACTTCGACCGCACTGTGGTTTGCACAAGCAAGGCCTCAGTCCGAAGGTCAGTTCATCTTCTCTTTGCATGCCTCTCCATCTGGCTTGTTCCACAAGGGGAAGGGGGCAGCCATTTTGCAGTGGCGACCACACCACATGAGGGCAACAAGCGTCAGGCTCGATGGAACTGATCAGCCCACCGTCACTGCAGCATTTTGCGGTAGATACGGGCAGGTGTTGAAAATGATGATGCAGCTCGCTTGTGAGTTGGTGGGGGATGGTAAGAGAGGGCATTATGAGCGAGGTTCTAAGCACTTACACGTTCCTATACAAGAAACAGCGAGTAAAAGAGCAGAACTGGGGGTGTCTAGAAAGGCGACGTTAAAGCGAAGGGTGAAGAGCATCTCACCCGCGCACTGAGTATTCAGCACTCACAAGAACATGAGAAGGCACTAGGCTCTTGTGGGGCCGGTAACATTTAGTTGCAGTCTGCATTAACCGTTCGTCTGCGACATCCCTGATCCAGCCAGACTCGGGCTGCTGATCTGCTCTGGGGTCACACAAGTAACCCCCCATACCTCCAACGGCGCTGCTAGGAACTTCAAGTTCGTTGGACATTCCCTAACACGAACAAGTAGGAAAAGCAGATTTATATTCATACTCGCAATGTATGCATGACAGCTCAGCAGGGCCCAGGGCCGAAAGGACGTGCGAAATGGGCGTAAGGGTGCACGGACTTGACGTGGCTTTCGTCCACCAGCTCACGGCGACGGGTTTCTTTGGCCGCAAGTGACATTGGCAAACGGACATGGAGCATAGAGGGGACCAATGGCAACCTCGTGGGTGGAAACCTCAGGCTGGAGTCATAAAGAATACTGCTGGTGCTCGGAACTTGGCTCGGATTGTGAAGGTCAAAGCCGATTGTTTTGATCGTGCAGTCAGCAGCCAGCAGTTGACACCGGTCGGCAGTTTTGCAAAATATACCACTTCCTCACAGATTTTCGTTCGTCCGCCACTATACACATGTTCTAGCACTGGAATGAAACTACTGCGAGCTTGAACAAAACCAGTCCATGGGTGAATGGGTGAGATCGCTGAGAATGTCACGCTGGATGATCACGCTGTTGTCACCTGCCGCAGCGATGGCGTCACGGGCGAAAAATCCTGCACCCGACTGCAATACTCGCGCTCCATGGCCGCATCCCCCACTACATCTGCTTCGTCATTCGTCGTCTCGCCCAAAATGGACCAGTTTTTTTCGCGACATATACACACCCTCCCTTCTGCACTCACTATAACACATACGGTCGTGTGACCTTGAGCCCAAAATGACATTAGATTCAAACCAATTAGAAATGGCTTGTGTAAAGATGTATTTATTCACCAAGCCACTCCAACAGACCCCTTTGGCCTGCACCCCTTGAGCCAGTGATGAACCATGCTTGGTTCACTATAATTGACAATGTCGAGAAGCATGCCAGGCTTGCATGAGACACTCACATGTAACCTGGTTTGGTGTTGGAGGAAGTGGCTCGTTAGATGAGGATGTAGGCAAGGCCTTGATGCTATGAGGCAGGTGAGTAACATGACTGGTTATTACAAACCTTTTTCTGAATGCACAGCTTGATCTGCTGGATTGGGGATAGGACTGATCAGACCCTGGTCAATCTCATCACGACACTCACCTTGGTTCTTATTCTCGACCAACCAGCCTGCAAGGAGTAAGCTATTGAATCGGGTGAACAAGAATTCAACATGCTTACATCTCATCGCCATCACAAAGGATCATTCCAATCCTCATTCAACAGTATACCTGCTTTCCTCACCAATATCACTTGCTACAATGTACATGTTCTTCAGGAGCATGATCCATCACAAAGGTTGTTGCATACCTCTTACTGGCTACGCAGCTTGGTGACGCAGCCCGCTGGATCGGGAATAGGTGGAGTGGAAACCAACACCAGACCCTGAATAACGTCTCAACTCATCACGGGACTTATGCCATCATTCTCGGCAACGATGACAATGAGGACGCAGGGAGTAAGCTACGGAATTGAGTGGACAAGAATTCAACACGCTCACATTTCATCACCATCGCGAAGCACCGTTTCGATCCTCCATCCAAAAGCACACCTGCTCTCCTCACTAAGATTGCTTGTCACGACATGCATCCTCTTACTTCTTCCGGAGGAGTCGGGGTCGCCTTGGATGACTGTAATCGTACAGTGGTCGCACTGGAACAACAGTCTCGAGTAAAAAGTGGGATCGCCTTGCGATGTTTTTGACTGCTTTCCCTTTGCGCCTGCACAGAGCTGAAAATGAACCACTTCAAGGTAGAGGGGAAGTATGGTTCAAGTGGAACGCTGAAATTCCTTCACAAAATGGGTCTGGGTCCATGGTAACATCACCGACCAGGAACCCGCCGCGCCCTACAACAGCAATCTGAGCGTTCTGCTCTTTGTTGTACTCCGTCACGAAATGAAATATCTAAGCTGTAAACCGAGCCACGCTCTTCATCTTCTGTTTCTTCCCCAGCATACACGGAGCCAGAACCCAGATGATCTGCAAAGGCAGTGCAGGGACGGACAGCAAGAGGCTGCCATCGCGTGATTGAATCGTTGTCAGACCCTTCATGAGGGGGAGGTGATCGGTCACGATCGCGAGAACGGAAACAACGCAGACTGAAAGTGGAAGTGATTATCAAGGAGGAAGAGCGAGGTTTCCCCTTTCAGGAAAATTTCCACGGGCTTTTGTAGTACTTGTTGGTGGTGCTCCTGTGAGAGGGATCGAACGTAAAGTGAGAGCCGATCGTGAAGTTGAACGCTATCTTCCCCAGAGGATCTGGTCATACGGGCACTCGTCTCGGACTCGTACACAGAAGCTGAATGGCCAGCCTGGTGGGTAGTACATCAAATAGATGGGTGGGGTGGGATGAAGGCAGGAAAGAAAATGGTTGAGAAAGGATCAATGTGGACAGATGACAGGGTGTACTTGGTCTCGAGGATACCCGAAAGCTAGGCTCCGCACGAGATATACTTGTACCCGAGCTGAGGGATGTGAAGAGGGCTCTGCGTGCTCCTTCTGTAGCGACGGTAGCCCATTATCTGCATAGTCAAGACACGGCAATCTCTCTGCTACAGTTCTTTGGTCCGTACCACTGCCGCTGACTGCGTCTATGAAGACACGTCAGGAAGGCAGCAAGGGAATGTGGCTCGACCATGATAGCATGGGGTGAGACGCACTGAATGCCAAAGCTTGATGAGAGAGAGATAACAAAGAGTGGCACTTACCGACGGTTAGTAAGAGACCTGTGGTACGGTGCCTGCAGGATGGTCTGCCGAGAACACCGTCCATGTCTGGAAAAGTTGCTCAGGATGATGATGAGCATGCTCTTGACACGTCTTGGTGCACGCAGTATTGGGTATTGCGTGAATGCCTTTGCAAGTAACATGGTTGGTTAAGGTTGCACAAGTCGAGGGGGATGAATGCGTTACTAGTTGGCGTTAGTGTTGGCGTTTGAGTTTGGGTGCTTGGAGGCTCGGGGAGTGTGAACAGGGACGAAGGATGTAGTATTGTTGAGTCTGTGGGGACTTTGTGAAGGATGCTGGTGAAGGATGCTGGTGAAGGATGGGAAGGGGATGATCACGGTGTCGTGTAAATACAGTGGGCTCTACATCTGATTCCACACTTACACGGACGTACAACCCACGATACCTCACAATCATTTAGTTCGAACACGACCAATTGCAAACGACTCACTCACGATACCTTCCATCACCGGTCACCATTGAATGCCTGTATCAGTCCGTTTCCCCAGTCCCTCCTCCTCCACATCATCCACAGAACACCACCCTCTATCTCCAACGCGAAATGCTCGCCACTTCCAATCATCATCCAATGATTCCACAGAATCCCTACGAAACCTCGAGCTCTCAGATGGGCCCATGTCGGCAGGTAAAGCTGGCGCTGGGACAAGACACGGAAGACAAAGATCTTTTTCGTTCACGGGGTTCGATTTCCAGAGGGATTTGTTGCCACTGAGTGCAAGCGTTAGCGAGCCAGATGCTTCGTTCGTGGACAGCCCGGGATCAGAGAAGAGCATTAGTTTGATACACAGTGCGTGTCTTTTTTCCCCCCGTCTTTCGTCTTTTTTCGGTGTTGCTGGATGCGTTGGTGTCAGGTATTGGACTGGTCGTTGGGCTACAAGTGCGTGTCGCGCTGTACAATTCGTTTTTCATCTGGTTGACATTTTGTGATGTTAGATTGGCTCTGGAATATTGTATGTCGTGTCTTCATCTCTCTCTCCTTCTAAAAGCTTAGAGTATGCCACTCAGTTCTTCACCCGGAGTCGTAGTTGCAAACACGCACAGCGTCGGAGCTAGTTTAATGGTATGGGTTGTATCTGGTCTACTCGCCTGGACAGGTGCAAGTAGTTTTGCGGAACTAGGGTATGTTATCTCGGTACAACGCGTTTATCATCCACTAAACTATACCCACAGATCGAGTATACCTCTGAACGGGGGAGCCCAAGCATATCTGGCATACGCATACGGGCCTCTTGTATCATACCTTTTCGCCTGGACAGCCATCTCTGCACTAAAACCAGGTTCGTAGGTATCCTTCCATCTCGGCTTATACCCCGTCCTCACCCAACCTCTTCTCTGCGCATCACTCATTCGCAACACCCAGGCGGCAACGCGGTCATCAGCCTCATTTTCGCCGAATACCTAAACCGACTCATGTGGCATGTCACCCGTGACCAGGTATCGCCAGACGATATCCCGCAATGGGCAATCAAACTCACTGCGGTAGTAGCAGTGCTCCTCGTGGCCCTTATCTGTGCAGCGACAAGGAATCTAGGAACGAGGGCTTCTGTAGTGTTTACTACTGTCAAGGTGTGTGTGCATTGGTGTTCGAAGTTGGAGTGGGGAGGACATGGGTAGGCTGATATGCGGTTTATTTGATAGATTTGCGCGTTGGTATGTCTGATTTTCTACTTTGCGTAGAGAGAGGGCGATGACACGATTGCGCGTTGTAGGTCTCGATTACCATATTAGGATTGATACAGCTGGCCAGAGGACGAGCTTCAGAATCGTTCAGAGAACCCCTCTTCGACGGCTCGAGCAATAGTCCATCTGCGTATTCTCTCGCGCTCTATTCTGGACTTTGGGCTTTCGATGGGTGGGACCAAGCAAATTACGTTGGGGGCGAGGTGCATAATCCAGAGAAAAACATACCCAAAGCAATCCATTTCAGCATGACCATCGTCAGCGTAAGTGATTATTTGGATAAAAGCGTCTCGGATGGACTGATGCATTGCCAAAGGCATTGTTCCTCCTTGCTAATGTGTCGTATCTTGTGGTACTAGACAAGGCAACTGTCGGGATGAGTAACGCTGTTGCATTGGATTTCGGTCATGTGTTGTTCGGACCAGTGGGAGGCGTCGTCTTTGCCATTATGGTCGCAGTATCATGTTTCGGTGCTCTCAATGGTAATGTTTCCCTTCGACACCAACGCACCATTGGCCTCACCCAGAAGTACCAGGATCAACCTTCACATCCTCACGGCTCATCCGAGCAGCGGGACGAGAGGGGTACCTCCCAGCTATGTTTGGCAGGTTAAACAAGTCGAGAAAGACGCCTGTGAATGCTATACTCTTGCAATCGGTGCTGACGATCGCATTCATCGTCGTCGGGGGTGGGTTCAGGTCACTGATCAACTTTTCGGTGGTGGCATCTTGGTCATTCTATTTCTTAACTGTACGTCGCGATCGATCAGATTTTTTGGTGCCAAGTATTGAAACCGCCATAGGTTCTTGGGTTGGTTATACTGCGGGTGAAGGAACCAAAACTTGAGAGGTGGGTTAGGGGTTCCTTGGTTTATCAGGGTTTCGGTGTTGATAACGTGGATTAGACCATACAAGACGTGGATAATAACGCCGCTCACGTTCTGTGCGGTCGCGATATTTTTACTTTGTATGCCCATCATTGCTGCACCTCTGGAAGCCATGGCTGTCGTAGGTGCGTGTTCTACCTCAGTTGTTTGAAGGACTTCGAAGCTGATACTGATGGTGGATAGGCTTCGTACTTGCTGGCATACCAATGTATTACCTCACCCACAGGGACGAAAAAGCTAAGCTTCCTTTCCTGCCGAGTGAGTTCATATCTTGTTGTTGAGCATGTATATGAAATCTCACACCGCGTCTCAGCCTTCCTCGGTTCCCTCGCAGATCGGATTTTAGGCTGGCCGAATGCGAGCGCGGGATGGCAGGTCGTGTCTACGGAAGGCGATGACGTCGAGATGGTGACGTGATGGGGGTTGTTAGAGAGGGGTCGCGTGATAGAGGAACGAAGGGCAAGTACGATTCATCGATTCCTCAGTCATGCCCGAGCTGGTGACCTTTGTTAACTTGCTTACTGGGTCAATCAATTGACATGGAAACGTGAGATGTTGGATAGATGGCTTAGTATAGATTGCGCAATCAGTTATCGTATTAATGCCTCAATCCTGAATCAGACGAGTCAGTTGCTCCTGTTTTGCTGGCAGCTAGCGCTCGCTGGCTGTCCTGGGATTGTATAAAGTAAAGCTTCGAGAGCCTCTTGAAGCCAACTTCAACCTTTGTATATACCTTTTCACACTCTAGCTATCGCCCACCATGGTGCGTGGAAATCGTTGTGCTCTGATGACATCTAACAGAAACTGCCATCAATCGATCCAGGGAGAGTACCAGTTCAATGTCAAGGTAAGCTACGAAGTGAACGGTGATGATGGTGTTGATGAAGAGGTTCGATACAGATGTCATGTGAAGGCTGCTCAGGGGCAGTCAATCGGGCGTTGGCCAAAGTCGAAGGTGTATCCTGACCGTCGAGCAAAAACGGAGCGTCTAATTCTAACCTAATGCGCGGCTATTGTCAGGCATCACCTATGAGGTCAAGTTGAAGGAGCAACAGGTTAATGTGAAGGGGGATGTCCCGTATGACACCATCCTTGAGAAGATCAAGAAGACCGGAAAGGAGGTCGGTGCAAGTTCGTCTCATCTGTTTGAGGTTGGCACTGACTTGTTTCTATCGTCGTTTTTTTGGCAACAGGTTCTTTCAGGCGAGGTGTTGGCGGCATAAAAGTATCGGGTGGCCGCCGCATCTGGTGTGTCGCACTTGAAACTTGAAGCGTATGGCTACACATAAATAGGTGCTATGGTTTGTGATTTTGTAGTTCATGCTTCCAGGAAAGAGCTGCTCAAGTTTCATGTCTTGCGTGCGCCGCGGACGATGGCAACGGCGATTACGAGGTCAACACCTATTACTCGACGCAACCGCAGCTGCTACGCGGCAGTGACCCTGAGCTAGTCGATGAAGCGACCACGTGACTATGACGAAAGCCGAGACTAGCCACAGTTGGGTTTACTTTAATATTTGGCCAGCTAAACCATCATGGCAACATTTACAAGCGGCAGGAAAACACGGCCAGATTTCTCCAGAAATAAAACTTGGTCTTTTCTTTTTTCTTCACCAGTACCTGGCCTGGGCGTTACCTTATATTTGAATGCTTCCTCACTGACAGATTACCACTGGCAACGGACACAACCATTGTGCAGGTTCGTTCCGTTCTCCAACTCCAATTGCTACCTTGGTTGCACTGGCCCAGTGTCTCTGGGTCTACGCCAGTTGGTACTCATTCCCAAGGTATCCATTCACTACCTAGGCTCGGTCCAGCTTCTTTTCTATCCGCATGTCCTCTCAAGTCAGTCCGCCCTCTCCCCTCTCTGCACTTCCATCCGACCCCACCACTCCACCTTACCCGGACAACCTTGAGTGGATAACTGCATACCTTACCATACACTCCCTCAGTGCCCCCAGTCGACGCTATTCTTTCGTGCTCTGGTACACAGTCGTTCTCGTATTCCTCATCTTCGCAATTCTTCACTGGACTGGTTCCAGAGGCGGCTTCTTCGGTGCTTACTGGACTAAATGGTCAATACGCCGTCGTACATGGAGAAAGAAGCATACCGTGGCTCTCGCACTCAGAACCAACCAGCCTCACCGCCAACCCTCGTCTTTGCCATCCAATGCACAGCTACTGTCTTTATCTGTCTTGATGCTAGCATGTCTGTCCCTCGCTTTCATCGGCCCAGACTATATTGCTCCACACTTCAAGGTATGGCAGGTCCAACGTCGTGATCCATCACTTTCGATCAATGCACGTCCCCATCAACTCTACGACACATCTACCTTTGACCCGTATGTCCCCCAATATACGATCTCAAAGTCCTTTTGGTCCTCTTCTGCCAGGACTGGTCAGATTGCCTTCGCTCTGTTCCCTCTTTGCATCCTTTTTGCTCTCAAAGCACCCCCATTTGCCATATTTGCCATTCCTTTCATGATACAGTTATACTTTGACAAGCTCGCGTGGTTACACAGGTGGTCTGGCAGACTCATATGGTTTCTTACCACCATCCATGTCATCCTCTGGAGCATCCAGCTAGTTCGAGATGTCCACCCAACCACTGGTCGTGCAGCTTATGTTTATGCATGGGCATACACCCGTTTCATATATGGCTGGATCGTACGCAAATCCCTCTTTTTGTTTGTTTGTCGGGAGTGCTCATTCTTCCTCAGGCTTTCGCCTTGCTGACGTTCCTCATCCTCCTATCCATACATCCCATCCGAAGGCGGTTTTATGAATCGTTCTACTTCATGCATGTGCTGCTCGTGCCCCTGACGTTGATCACTGCAGCTCTGCACCATCCCACCATCTGGTGGTGGTGTTGGGCCGCACTTGCGCTGTGGGGCGGTGAACGTTTGTGGCGAGGAATACGGTGGATGTACGTCAATGGCTTCAACGGCAGAGTGTCTCCAAAGCCATTACCTGCCCGCTCTCATTCCAAGACTTCCTCCCGGGACACCTGGGAAATGGACTGCGTTCGTCGTCTCAGTGTTGAGACTAACTTGCTGCATTTCCCTGTAGACAACCTTTCCGCTCGCTCTTCGAGCCCTCTTGCCTATCACTACATCAGTGACCAGAGTTCTATCTCTACGGGTCCGCCCACACCCACATCTCCCAGTCGACCTCCATCTGCTTTCCCCTTTTCACATGAACAAGATCTTTCCAAGCCGACAATGCTTCCCGTGACCCCACCTTATATACCTCCTCCTGGTTACGCACATGTAGAAATGTTGTCGGGACGGACTATGCGTCTGCGGCTCATCACTCCGGGCTTCCTCTCGTGGGCACCTGGGCAACATTTCCTCCTAAACATTCCGTCCGTGTCTAGATTCACGTCGCATCCGTTCACGTGTGCCTCCGTTTGCGACGAAGAGTCCGCTACGGACGAGGGTCACATGATGCTGTTTCTTATACGCGCAAGAAAAGGGTGGACGCTAGATCTTTGGAACCTCGCGACTCAAATGATAGCCGAGCGTTCTCCGGGAGACGTACCCGCAACCTTTGGTCCTGCTAGCTTACCGAATCGTGGCATCCTCTTGCGAGGGCATGTTGATGGGCCTTTTGGCAGCTCCAAGCGCGCGAGATGGGGGAATCATTCGACGGCTGTGATCATTACTGGTGGGTCGGGTGTGAGCTTTGGGTTGTCGTTGTTGCAGTATATGTGTTTGTGCTTGACTGGGAGGGATGGGGGACGTCTCGGGGGACGTCCTGGAGGGTGGGGGCGAAAAGCTGCGGATATGAAACGCGTGCGGTTTGTCTGGCTTGTTCGCGAATATTGTAAGTCTTAGTTTGGGTATGGGAGACAGAGCCATGCTGATGTCTGCTTCGACTAGCTCACGTTCAGTGGTGCGCGTCTATCATTCGTCGATGCATTTCCATGGTCCCTACATCCGCTCTCCAAGTCGACATCTACGTTACTAACTTTAAACCGACACTGGCGAAATCTCCCTCCCGTTCGCCTCTCCAAATCCCCACACGTGCACGTTCCCCTTCAGACCCCACTATCAAAAAGGAAGAATTTCAGCCGCCTCATCGACGTTTTGTAGGTGCCAATCATGTACGCTCTCGTTCCAACACTACAGACTCGGTGGAGAGCCAGGACACCTACTCGAGCGATGTCGATCTCAGTTATTATCCAGGTGAAAACGCTGACAACGAACCACCTGTCGAGGATATGAACGCCGCACATCAGACAAACATCCTGGAGTTGACTAATTTTGATGGGGATATCGATACGGCGCTGCCTGGTGAAGCCTCTCTTTCCCTGCAAGTGAAGAAGGAGGGCAAATCTCGTCGGTTACAGTCTCGTAAACTTGGAAAAGCAGTAGAGGCAAGAAGGGATCATGATGCTCGAACGGCACACCTCCCCTCTTTTGGCCAGGTCCAGTCCCTTGTTCTTGCCCCTCCTGCGCCAGCCAGCACAGCTCCAGTCGTATCTCGTCCGCGCAGGGCATTAACGCTCTCAGCAACATCTGCGCAGTCGACCGAGAGGCTCCTTCCTATCTCGCCGCTCTCTCAGGCTGAACTACCCACGTCAGTCACGTCAGGGGCGGACGAGAATTCGGCTCTTCCGTTGTTCTCTCCCTACGCTGACTCACCTGCCCGTCCTCCGGCATCGGTACCGCTGGTTATCGACCTCGCACCTACAGTATCGATTGTCGCTCCCTCCGTCGCACGCAGCAGGTCGGGTTCATCGCAACGTCCGTCGTGGAGCTACTCAGACGTCAAATCGGAGGTTGGTAGTATGCGTACGGTGACGACCTCGAGAAGGCTGTCGATTATGACCACGGCGACGATGACCACGGCGACGATGCACGACGTGCCTTCAACCCCGACCTCGGCTCGAACCAACCCCCAAATCCGGTTCGAGATCGACGACCAAGAAGCGATCGATGTCAACATCGTTTCTGAGAAGGCGAGACCTGGGAAGCCCAAGCTGGACAAGGTGATTGCGGATGAGGTGGAGGGATCCAAGGGGGCTACTGTCGTTGCTTGTGAGTTTATCTTTCTTGTGGGTGCAGTGATGCTCACTTTTGAATTCTCCGTGTGATCGTGATAGGTTGTGGGCCCACGTCTCTCAATGCAATGGTGCGCAAGATTATCGCTACGCAGATCGACCCTGCTCGAATACGCCGAGGAGACATGCGTGGTTCTATCACGCTCGTATCTGAGGAATTCGAGTATTGATCAGGCACCGACATCAAGCACCATCGAGTGGGTGTAGTAGAAATCTAATAGAATAGATGGGGAGAAGTGAGATCTAGTGTACGTAGGGGGACGCTTTCTTTCCAACATTCGTTTGTGTCGACTTTGGACTTTGACTTTCGCTGCACACTACCATACCACCACTTTGCTTTGGACCATCCTATAGCGCATAAATACTGTAGATCCTTACACATGCATAATGTACCGTTTTTTATTTCTTTCGTATCTTGGCTACTACGTACATTACATACTTAGTACTCACTGGTAGCGCTGCACGTACCGGAACGTGGATTGATGGTTGCTGTCGACAACAACGACTTACCAGTGGTTGCAACGTCCGTCACAGGAGAAAGTACCGTGTGTCCAGCTGCCGCACCGTCGACTCTTTCAAGACACGTATCGTCCATCCGTCCACTATGCGCGATGGTTACGGTCATACCTTCACTTTCTGATCAACACTTGCGGTCCTTGACCGTCCTAGCGCTCCTCAGTCGGTTCCTCATCGCAACGCTGACCACATCGTCAACTTCCCTGCTCAAGTTGTTCGACAGTTCTCCACGGCTCGTCCTGGGTGACGCCGTGCCACCGTGGACTTCCTCTTTACTCCGCTGGGACGCGTTTCATTTTGCGCGTGTCGCGCAAGAGGGGCACTTCTACGAGCATGAATGGGCATTCTTTCCTGCACTGCCGTTCGTCATGCACATGTCTGGTTCCTTGTTGTCATACATCGGGTTTGGGCCAAGTTCACCAGATTGGTCTATGATGCTTCTGGGAGGGGCAATCCTTGCGGCTCTTTTCGACTCTACTCGCGTTCTCTATCGTCTCTCGCTCCACCATCTTCATTCACCATCGGCTGCATTCCTTGCAACGGCGTTGTCCCTGCTACCAAGCAGCGCTGCGACCTTGCGATTCGCTTCATACAGCGAACCGTTTTTCACCTATTTCTCATACAGGGGCATGTTGGCGTGTGCGCGTTCTCAATGGCTCTCTGCTTCTGTCTGGTTTACCCTCGCTAGCGCTTTTCGCTCCAACGGGATCCTTCTTTCTGGATTCATCGTGTGGAACATGCTCGTGGCGCCATATCTATCCGCTCGGAGGGACATTGTGAGTATGCCTCGCCTCTACTTCAGCATTTAGAATGTAATTTCGTTTCAGCTCACTCCCTCACGAATACTCTACTGCACCGTGCTAGTGGCGATTCCTCTCATGCCATTCATCCATCACAACTACAAGGGTTACACCTCGTTCTGCACAACATCTACAGAGAACCTCCCTAACTGGTGCGAAGGGGGTTTATTTCCCTCGATATACTCGCATGTCCAGCTCAAGTATTGGAACGTCGGCTTCCTGCGGTACTGGACACTATCAAACATACCGAACTTCATACTGGCATCGCCCGTCCTCTTGAATGTCTACGTATTCTGTGCGTTTTACCTATCAAGATTACCTCGCATCTTCGCCTCGCTCGCTCCGCCTGTACCGCCCAAAGAGGACGACACCTCAGATTCGAACCCGTCGTTATTCCTCGCGCCGTCTCTCCTCCCCCACGTCCTCCATGGGCTCGCACTCACCCTCGTTCTCACATTTAGTGCACACGTCCAGATCTCGCTCCGGGTCCTCCCGTCGTTGCCGATGACCTATTGGGCAGCAGCACGTCTCTTGATCGAACGCCCTAAGCTGGGGAAGGCTTGGGTAGGGTGGAGTATCGTTTGGGGCGCGTTGAGCTGTATATTGTGGGCTGTTTTTCTTCCCCCCGCCTGACCTTGCGTGGATGGTAAGAAAAGCATTGCGTGAGCCTCGAGCTTGGGAGCTGGCTGTGGGGGGTCACTGGTGCCACCGCCTATGATACAGGGTGCACTGATTATATTGGTGGCGTGGCTGATGTCCTCCATAGTTCAAATATTAACTGCCAGGGCCACAACGGACCTCCTGCAGCTTAAACACCATGGTGAGATGGCCGAGCGGTCTAAGGCGCCAGACTAAGGACTAGGTCATTTGATGACCTCGATATCTGGTCCGAAAGGGCGTGGGTTCGAATCCCACTCTCATCATGTTTTTTGTTTGTTCTTTACATCGATGGTGGAGATTTTGCATCTTGCTACTTGATTTTCCCACCGACGAATTTTTGTTCTTTAAACTGCGTGCAGATGGTCTTGGGTAAAGTACCACTGTATTTGGGCCTGGAACTTCTGGAAGCACGCCTTCCAGGTTCCTCGGGTCAACGTTGCATAGAACCCAGGGAAGATCTGACCCCAAACTACTAAGGTAGCCCTCATGCGGGTTCATCCCATCTGTGGCGTTGTGACATGGCTGTGACAACTACCCAAAAATGTGATGCCGATGGTGCCGTCGTGGTCAAGATGCACGGAGTTCTAAATTGCCTTGGGAGTAATACGAACGAAAGTACAATAGAATCTTGTAAGTTAGCTATAGTGTTGATATGTGCGAAGTAAATGAACTATGTGCTGAATTAACAAGGTATAAAATTTGAGTATTAGTAGTCTGTAGCAGGACATCAGTTTAAGTTAGGTTCAACTTGAAGATTGATGAGCCTTGTCGAACTCCTGTAAGATGTGTTGGGGAAGAACCCGGTGCCTGTGGTATTTCTTTGCAGCCCACGCAGCCTGTTGTCTGTTTAGTCCTTTCTGATAGGCATCAATGAAATGACGAGATTGAGTTGCAAACCTAAGAGGATGATCACTAATTATTCTACAGGTGCAGTGGAGTATTTGGAAAGGTACTTACTTCCTCATTGCTTTGAGGGACACAGTGTTCAGGGCGTTGAGAACGTTACGCTCGAGATCCTCTTCCTTTGATGACTGCGGGAATTCGCGGTACTTTCGTTTTGCACAGCCCCAACATTGCTCAATAAAGTTCAGTTCGCAATGGAATTTAGGTAGAAACAACACTGGAAAACCTCGCTCACAACAGGTGGTCTCCAAGTGTGATTCGACATTGGCAAAATCAGGTTGATTATAGAGAAACCAGCGGCAACAACACTTGCCTGCCTTCTCCACCAACTCGTGAGTTTTCAGTGGATCCAAATCCCCTCCTGAGTCCATAAACCAGTTCCTTGCAACATCGTTAACTTTGCGTGGGCTACAGGGTGTGGACAGGAGGC
>KN825053.1:0-35385 GCA_000827395.1 Paxillus rubicundulus Ve08.2h10 | reverse complement strand
CAGGAGTGATGACGAGTAGAGAATAATGAGATGTGATGAAAGTCCGCATGGATTCCGAGCGGGTGCTGCAACTCCGGGTTGTGGGAAAGCGGAGGTGTGAACTCCGGGGTCGCGGGAAAGCGGAGGTACGAACTCTGGGGTCGTGGGAAAGCGGAGGTGCAACTCCGGGGTCGCGTGAAAGCGGAGGTACGAAACTCCGGGTCGTGGGAAAGTGGAGGTACGAAACTCCGGGTCGTGGGAAAGTGGAGTTGGTGTTCCGGTTCTGGAGTTCACTGTATTTTGTCACAAAGTACAGTGAGCTCTGGAACCAGAACACCAACTCTGGAATCTTGGAAACCTGGAGATCATTCCTCCACTCTGCTGCTATGTGAAACTGCTTGGAATCTGTCCAGAGTTACTCAGGGTCTGTCTGGAACTTGTGTGGGCTGTTGTCCTATTCTATCATCCTTTCCTTATCATTACTCCTGAGCCTCCGGGGGCATTCCATCATTATCTTGCATTGCTTAACTCCATCTCCTTTCATGTTCTTGTTCCTAATCCCCTGTTATTATTAGTGAGTGCTTCTCCACCCATTCCACTGCATGTATATATACTTACTCTTACTTTGGATTTTTCAGTCATTCTTTGCCCTCCTTAGGCAGTGGCTGAGTCTAGGCAATCACTTCCCTCTTATAGTTTTTGTCAGGGAAGTGGTCTTTCCTATGCATCCTTCCTCTGTGCCTCTATTGTCATACCATATCTCCCAAAATTACCATTCAACCTGTCCACCTTCTGCCTCATCTCTGTTCCATTCTATCTGTCCATATCCATGTGATACCTGTGTTTTGTGAATCATGGAACATGGCCTTCTTTACAGATCCCCAAGTCCATGTTCACCCAGATCTGTCTGTCCATCCCAACTTGCTGGTAAGTCTTGGCTATAGCCCCATTTCATCCATGTATGTACTCGTTTCACTGGACATAGTCCATTATCTGCTTTCCATGTTTTCCAGCCACTATGGATGCTTATCCCTTATGTTTTGACTTGGTTGGACACTGTAACAGGTATACCCAGATTTTAAAAGTCTGGACTTAGTCTCTTCATCATCATCTTTTGTCACCATGGACTTGAGGTCAAAATGCACATAAGACCTGGACAAAAATGACATTTTACAGACTCCTCTACACATTCTGACACTTTCCACTGACCTTGCTATGCTTTATCCATCTGTCTACTATGGAAAGTCCACAGAAAGCACACTATGACTGCTTCCACTTTCCCTAGAGGCCAACAGACTATCCCTTCTAGAGTTCCTCTGACACTGAATCCCTCCTGGGCCAATTATACACCCCTTCTATTTACCTCTTTCTTTGTTCCAACCTCTTAGCACCAGGGAGGGACTTTGTATCTTTTCAGCAGATTCTTCTTTGTCACCCATTTCAATGATCTAGAAAATTCCTAAAAGGATAAGGTCTGTGACTTAATTAAAGATCTGAGCAGAGATCTGTGGTGGAGGAATGTTCTGTGTGTAGTGTGGCTGTGGATTCATATTTCTGATCTGTGCTTTTTGTGGGCACAATATCTGCAGTGTTTGAATGTGCTTTTGCTTTGGAGTCTGTGAAGATCTATTGATAAAATATTGATCAACTTTTATCTCCCCTTCTGGTGACTCAGGTGATGGAATTAGAGAGGGACCAGCAAAGAAATTGAAACCAAATTATGCTTGAAAAGATGTGTATGTATTAAACCATGTCCAATTGTTATTGGATTTGAAAAGTGAGAAATTTAAAATCCTAAAGAAGTGTAGGTTTGGTACATCAACATTGTCATCTTTGCATATGGACCTTCTGTTGGAGAGATCCTGATGAGTTACATAAGGAAAGTCACAATAGAAATCAGAAATGGTGTTGATAACATCAAAACTACTGATTTCCCTTCAGAGGAAACAATTCTGATCACCAAATGGCTGTGAGGTACCTGCAGCCATTGCAGCCAATTGAGGTGAGCAGCAATTCTGTGTAAATACAAGTGAATGGGTCCAACACTGGCTGGACCTGTTGAATCAGTCCATTGCAACCGCAAGAGATTTCCCTCTTTGTAGTCAATATTGGTGATGGACTTATGGCCCTTGCAAGCAAGCAGAAGTGCTCAATAGCTTGTTGGTAACAGAAGCTATCTGCATTTGCCAATGTTATGAAACTCAGGTATACATTATGTTTCATCCCTAATCACAACATAGTGTGATAGCCTGCTGGCTGGAAATCCATGGTTGTTGAGTGACTTTGTAAACAGCAGATAACCAACTTACTTCCAAGCAGTCCACTGTGTGATTGGAGGTAATAACATTTTTTTCAATTGTGTTTCCTGTGCCTTTGTCAGCAACATGCTGAGAGGACAAATGTGAACAGAAGAGGTGTTGGCAAATGGAACCATTAAGCAAAAATACAATGTATGCTCTACAGCATGAGTAATTACATTTTTTTTCTTCACCTTTTCACTACTCTGCTACTCCAACACCACTTGTACTTGACCCATGTGTTAGCAGGGAGGTTCTTTGTCCTTCTGTTGAATCTCCCAGGTATGTCTATGATTTGGGGTAGTATACTTTACTGTACTAAATATAATGTCCTTTTGTTGAATCTCCCAGTGCTACTTCCATCATACTACTGTCCATTGGGTGTTCATGTTTGTCAAATTAAAGGGACTCAGAGGTCTGGTAATGGGTGGAACACCCCAGAAAGCTGAGGGTGATGAGGACCAGCATGCATCAGGGCATTGCTTGTGAACATTGGATATGTACTTGTTTTCCTCAGTGATGTTGCTCAAATCAGATGTCCACACAAAGGGATCCAGTTTATGGTCACCCCAAAAGAAACCACCAGACCAGGGTGAGGCAAGGAAATCAAAAAAAAAATGCACTCAGATTGAATCATTCTTCTTCTTTGAGCTGGTGCCCCATGGGCCTGTTTTGGTCTTGCATTTGGTCCTGGGCAAAAGCAATAAATGCCACCACCATCACACTGCAGTGGAGGAGTTGGAGGGAGCAAGGCAAATTGATCAAGTAAGGTTGTGATCTATGGAGGTGCCTGCTTGCTGCTGACAAACACATTGCTGTCACTTATTTGTACCACCAAGAGCAATTCAGGGCTTCCCAGGACCCTCCTATTGGTACTATGGTAAAAGTTTTCATATAAAGTGACATAATATTCCCACCACTGAGTGTGCCTGCTCACAATGGTACAAGTAATGGGGAACACGGATCTACAGTAGATTTTAGAATTAAGGCAGCAAAAACTGTTGTAAATAAGGTATAATGATATTGGGGATTAATATCAACCTATGATAAGTCTGTTTGGGTGGGGGAATCCAAAATGGCATCCACAAGGGCCTTTCTTTTCAGTAGGTATGCCCTTGAGACCTTTGGGTCATTTCACCATCACAAGATTTGGTCAATTTGACAAAATACAGTGAACTCTGGAACTGGAACACCAACTCCACATATCTGAAATGTCAGAGTTTGTATGTCTGCTCCACCGCCAGGTGGATCCACTCGGAGTTTCAGCCCCACTTGGAATCCATGCAGAACTTCCGCAGACTCTTATTGCACTTATCATTCTTTACTTGTCATCACTCCAGTGCCTCCAGGGATGCTCCATCACTTCCTTACATCGCTTAATTCCATTTCCCCCTTGTTCCTGTTCCTGTTCCCTTCATTATCATTAGCAAGTGCTTCTCCACCCACTCCACTACATATATATACTTAGTTTTTCACTTCAGATTCCTCAGTCGTTCTTTGCCCCTCTTTGGCAGTGGCTGAGTCTGGGAAATCACTGCCCTATTATAGTTTTTGTCACAATTAAGGTGGCTGTATAAATGCCCTTTGAGTAGAGTTGCATGGCTGGGGACCTTTTGGGCTTCATGTGGCTGCAAGCAATTACACATCCAAGCACTTTGGAAGCACAGTGAAGGCACATCTGCAGGGCTTTTTTCTTCTTGAAACTCCCTGCCAGATCAGTGTGAGGCTGATAGACCTCCTCAGTACTCCAATCAGCAGCTTTTTAAAGAGCTGAGAGTCTGGCCTTGTGTTTCTTGACCAATGCTTGAAGGTTAGCCATTGCTGCTCTTTGCACAGTTGTAATAACATCTCCTTGCAGTTTATTCACCTCCACAATTGCAGCAGCAGCAGCAGCTTTAGCACAGGCAGTTTTTTGGTGCTCATTTTGGGAGAAGTGACTTTAATCAATATTCAAACTACAGAATATGGAGTACAATTAGCAAGTAGGGTTTATATACTATGGTGGCAAGTAAACATGGAAGGTACCAGAGTACCAGAGTAGAATGGAGTGAGTCAAAGTGAGTCAGAATAAGTTGGAATGAGTTGGAATGAGATAGGACAAGTCAGAACAAGTCAGAATAGGATAGGTCAGAAGATGGGGTTTATAGACATGTCAAGTATCAGTCAAAGGTATAAGCATGAATTAATAAGGCATGGAATAGAAATAAATAAAGAAAAGCAGAAAAGTGGAGTTGCACTAGAGAAGGCTCTGGAGGAGCAGAAGTGAGCAAAGTTGACTTGCATGGCACAGGATGTGACACTCACCACATTTGCAAACCATGGGTGC
The DNA here is from genome assembly GCA_000827395.1 of Paxillus rubicundulus Ve08.2h10. Lineage (NCBI taxonomy): Eukaryota > Fungi > Basidiomycota > Agaricomycetes > Boletales > Paxillaceae > Paxillus > Paxillus rubicundulus. Next base: position 30,783 of record KN825053.1, on the reverse strand, counting down.
ACATATTATGTGGGAATAGGAATATAAAGTGACAAAGTACAGTGAACTCCAGAACCAGAACACCAACTCCAGAATCTCAGAAACTCAGAGATCATGACTCTGCTCTGCCACCAAGCAGAACCACTCAGAGTCTTGGAGTCCACTCAGAATCCATCTGGAGTTCCTCAGGGTCATCCAGAACTTGCACAGACTGTCATCCTACTCTATCACCCTTTCCTTATCATTACTCCCAAGCCTCCAGGGGCATTCTACATTTACCTTACATCACTTAATTTCATCTCCTTTCATGTTCCTGTTCCTAATCCTCTATTACCATTAGCAAGCACTTCTCTGCCCATCCCACTATATGTATATATACTTACTTTTCACTTCAGATTCCTCATTCATTCTTTGCCCTCCTTAAGCAGCAGCTGAGGTGAGTTTATCCTATACCTATTTACTACCCATAACTAACCCTAGTAGTCTGGGCAATCACTGCCCTCTTATTGTTTTTGTCAGAAAGTATGCAGTGGAGATAGAAATCAAAGATTTTTACTACATGTTGATCACAAACTTGATTGTCAGGCATGTCATTCAACATATTGACATCTACATACTAGAAATTGGCAAAAGGATTCACAGTGCTCATGGGATGTTTCAACCATGATTGAGTCATCAATGACTCAACATGCTTCCCTTATTTAGTTATCTCTCTCTCCTGTCTGTCCAACTCTTTCTCTGTGGCTATGTGTTTTTTGATGTTCCACCATGTTCTGGCCAATGGCCTTATCCCCTCTTCCTGGTCTGTGCACCATTGGATTCATTATATATACCAGCAGTTCTACCTGGTTGTACTTCAGCTTATTCTGTGCAATCCTACCTGCATTGCTAGATACTTCAGCTCCTAAGGTCTCAATCCACCTTGGTCAAGCACTCTAGTGTCATCCCATGTAACAGTCATGATGTAGTAATGCTGTTACACTTACCAACCAGACATACTTCACAATGATATGCAATGATGTTCCATTATATCTGACTGATCAAACTACCTCACTCTGATGCTCAGCTACTTATTATTGTCATGAATATCATGGAATAGTCTTGGAACCAGCCAGAAGCATGGGAAATAATTTGTAAGTACTGTACAGTACATGTTATATAAACTCACCCTCTGCTGCTTTTCAAGTTTCTTCACCCTTGTCCTCTGATTTCTTTCTCAGAGGCAGAGTCACTATTGTCTCTGGGCTATTGCTCAGGTCATAGTCACTACCCAAGGTAAGTCCATCACTGGGAAGTCCAGTAATTGTGTGAATGAGATTGTAAGTGTTTTTTCTACCTAATTTTTCACATATTTGCAGTTTTTAAATACACTAGTGGTCTACAATGGTAGTCTAGATCTCCTCTTGAAGAATGAAAAAAAAAACACCTATGAACATGAAATATAAATATGAGTGAAGTGAGGTTTTAATTTTTACATCTATTTTTTTTTTCTTTTCTTTTTTCTTTGAACATAACTTTCACAGGATATTCCCTGATAAAAATGATAATGTCAGATAATGGGTGCAAGTATATCAGAATAGATCAAGCATGAAAATACATTCAGAATGTTTCCCATTGCAGTGATGACAGTCATGATCATTAGTCATTGTGCTGATGTATATGAACTGCTAAGTATAACTAATAGTATTCAATCTATACTGTCATCACAATCATCTGGTTAGATAGCATTATCAGTTTCCTGATGTGGCAAATAGTTGTTTGTCAGTGTTTCAGTGTTGAGCTGCCATTTGTATAGTTTGTAGCCTGTGTCCCATGCCATCCAGATTGTCCCTGCAATGAAAGCTCTCACAGGAACACCATACATATGCTGTCATCTTGGGCATGGAGCTCAAGGGTCTTAAAGCACCCCATCAGGCTGGGGCATGCAAAACACATGTGTACTAGTTTTCCAAATAGCTCCAGGCCTGCACACAGAACAAGAGCCAAATTCTCAATGTGTGACTATTGGTTACAATTATGGAAATTATCTTAACAGTAATTCTATGGTAAAAATATCTAATTCTTGCTCTTCCTCACCATTGACTATTTGAGCCCAAAGTCTGGTGTATATAATGTCAAATGGTAGCAAGCACAGTGCTTACCATCTCATGCCTACTGATGCTTGAGCTAGGATCTAGTCCAAATGGACTGGTAGCTCAGTTGGAAGAGCACCACTGTACTATTCTGGAAGCCACCAGTTCAATCCCTGTCTAGTCCACTTTTCTGGCAAATTTTGTCATATAACCTCATCAGTGAGTTGTCTTTCTGATGTCAAAATATCATTCAAGCACTTTTCTAATGGTAATCTGGCATCAGCAAACTGACTTTTTCAATAGCCAAGCACAGAATCACAGCTGTGCCACAGTGCACTCCAGACTCCCATGGTTGCTGCAACTTGCCACAATTATCCACAGATGGTCCAGTAGCAGTGTCCAGCAGCACATCAAAAAACAACTCTTATATTGAATTTCTAGTATGTAGATGTCAATACATTGTGTGATGTGCCTGCCAATCAAGTTCTTGATCAAAATGTAGTAAAATTCTTTGATTTCCATCTCCACTGCACACTTTCTGTTCCCATATAATATGTGTAGTACCCCATGGTTTGCAAATGCATGTCAGCCGTTGATTGCAAACATGGTGAGTGCAAAAACAGGGTGATGCCCAAAATGTGGCCCATGACACACAGAATACGGTGGGAATAGGGGAGCTCAGAGTTGGTGCTTTTTGCTTCTGCTTCTGCTTCTGCCTTTCACTTTTTGTCATGTGAATGGTGTAGAAGGATGGCAGTGAACTAACCTCAATGGCATGCAGCACCAAACGCTTCCTCAGCCCTAACCCTAACCCTCTATTATTCAATATGTGCACCCTCATCTTAAACCTACAAATCAAACTCCAATGCATTCCGATGCACTGGCATGACTTAGATATTTGAGCTCTGACAAGCAATCTCATTATACCAAAAAATGCTTCAGGAATCAACATTATGTATGCACAATCTCAGGATTCTCACAGGACAAGGGTTAGGAAATGTCAGGACAGGGTTATGAATGCTGCCTGAGATTATACATACATACATAATGTTGATTCCTGAGTAATGAGATCACTCATCAGAGCTCAAATATCTAAGTCATGCCAGTGCATCAGAATGCATCAGAGTTCAATTTGTAAATTTAGGATGAGGGTTAGCACATATTGAATAGTAGAGGGTTAGGGTTAGGGCTATTGAGGAAGTGGTGCTATGCTATGTGGTGAGGCACGAGTAGCACAGTATGTAGTCTGTGTACACAAGAGGACATGTCAGGCCATCCATTTGCTTATTCATCTGTCTGACACCCCTCTCCTAAGATTAGGGCCAGGCCATGTGGTGCGGTCACATGTACAGTATGAAAAGCGGCAAATAAAGGAAGTGGCTGACAGCAGTTTCAAACTCATGACAGTTCTCATCAGGGGGCTTCACCACTGCCCCTACCACTTGTCTATCCGACCATGTTTAGGATCCAACTACCAATCTAATGTCCTATCTCGGGAGTTGGCTTAGTCAGTGGGCACAACTTAGGTAAGCACAACCCGAAACTGGATTGGTTGCATTTGGGGGAAATCATTGGGAGATAGGAGTCTCTACCGTGGGAACCCAATGCTTTGGAGCAGGAAGGGGCCTTTCAGCACACCCGCCAGCATTTGTGTGTTGCCTTGCACTCCCCACAGTAGTCCATACTACCATGGGATCCTCTTATGTCATCCAACCAATGTGGATTTGCTAAGGACACATTTTCAGCACTGCATGCTGTTGAGGTTAGTTTGCTGCTGTCCTTCTACACTGTTCACATGATGAAAAGCAAAAAGCAGAAGCAGAAGCAAAAGCAAAAAGCACCAACTCTGAGCTCCCCTAATAAATGTGCACCTGTCACACCACAAATTTCTGACATGAAACACGAGGGTAAGTTACAGGATAAAATGCATACAAGTGAGGAACATGTTGGAATCAATGTTGTCATACTCGTCATACCTATTAACATTGATCACATGATGTTTACGCCTCAGCAGTTGATTAACAACGCTGAGGTATGTTCGTTTTATCTGTGCACACTGCGTTCCTTCTCATTCATACTTTCCATAGAACACATCGCACAGGTACTTAATAATGAATAAAGCAGACTAACAATGCTGAGAACGCATCTCACAGTTCAACAGAACAGAAAGGGCGAAAGGCTACCCCCTGAAACTGATGTTTCACTAAGCCTGGTCAATAAACTAGTAACAGAGCTAAAACATCGGAGCGCATGACCACCCAATGTTACAAGACTTCGACAAATATCCCCACTGCTGGATCACAAGATCAAAGTAATCCCACCATATTCTTACATCGGACTGGAACTGTTCCTCCTTCACTGACCCCTGCCGCGCCCTTGAAACCCTCCACGCAGGGCTCCTCTACCAGCGAAACCAACACGGAACATTGGTGCATGGGGCAGGCCCCAAAAGCCAGGTGTATGGGGGATGTCAGCAGAAGTAGAAGGCCCAGGACTAGAGGGGAAGCCCCCTGGCATTTGAACCAGATCTTCATCGTTATCAACATCGGACTTGGGGTGATGAAGTTCACGGATAGTATTTTTGTCAACCAGCGTCGTTGCCCAAAGGTAAACAGTCATACCTCTAGATCAATTACCAGCGCCCCCGTGTGCCACCCCGCAGAGGTTGCTGCGAAGCAGAACCTCTTTTTGCTCCGCTTTTCCCCGTGGTCAAACCTGACTTCGGTCGGTTCCATCACAGGCGGAGGCAGGACACCACGATTTGCAGCAGCTTGTCGCAGTTGCTCAGTCGGGTAGCCCCCTGGCTGGCCAGCTTTAATTGTGGTGGGGTCCCCGAGCCCAAGAGCTCCACGAGAATATTGACCCCATGTCAGCAGCTTCCCCGTCGATGTCAACGCGCCAAAATGGTAGTCTCCAAGGACAACGGATATGACGTTTCGATTCTGCAGAGCTGGAAGAATGCGAGGCTCAGAATCAGCATCGGTTCCATTCGATCCCATAAGGACGACGGAACTCGATCCTGGCGAATAGGCGACGAACGTTTGGTATTGCGCAGAAATCTAGAGTTACTATCGGCTCAGCGCAGTTCAAGGAAGGATAATTCATTAATTATATTACATGAGTTATTCGGATGTCTTGCAGTGACTTCAACTCAGAAGAAGCAGCTGTCAAATGTTGTTTGATCTTCTCTGACTCAGAGAAGTGAGGCAACTAAACAGGGTCAATCGAACGAACGAACAAGGATCATTGGGATTAACATACATATTCCCATCTCTCTTGTCCTGCTCTGTCACCGTGCTGAACCGAGATCTTGAGAGTGTGGCCGTGATTGGTCAGGCCGACAAGATGGTTCTCCAAGGCGGCGATCTTTACCAGGTGGACGTCTATATCTTCCGCGCCAGACACAAGCTTTGGTAACCGTGGCAACTCAGGGAGCCTTTGAGGATCTTTGTGAAGTTCCCAGTGAGAGCACGATACTACACGGTCGGCAATGGCGAATATCCTTGATCCTGCCTCATCCATGGCAGTATTGTGGGAATCGATCATCTCCTCCATCTCACCGCTGAACGGCCACCAAACAAAGACGTCGCCAGCCATGGTGAGAACGGAGGAAAAGCTCCATCCAGACTCCACCTGGACTGGGGTGGAGTCTGGGGTTGAGGCGTCCAGCAACGACGTAACAAGTCGAAATGGACGCCCAAAGCTCAGGAAGGTCCAGATGTGCAAACGTTCATCGAGGCTGGTGGCATGCAACCTTCCGCAGCTGTCGGGAATATGCGCCAAAAATTACAAGTCTAGATAGGTGGGTGCTTACCTGATCGCGCGCGTGGCAGCAGGCATAGCAAGTTTCAGGGGCGTATGGGCAGTCTTGGCGGGCGCAGAGTAGCCATCGTGTTGCAGCGCAAAACCAGTTCCATTCAAAGTGCCTATCAAGCCTTGTCAGTACGGACCTGGCGTAGAGGATGTACGCGGTACCCCATGCATAGATATTTCCTTTAGAATCGAGGGCAAAGAAAGCCCTAGAAATGAGTTGCAAAATGTGTCCCTTTTTGAAAGATAGCGATGGACGTACATTCCCGCTGCCGATAGGTGCACGACTGAAACATTCTCGTCAAAGTGGAGCTCGGCAGGGTATGGAACGTCGGGGATGGTGGACGGAGGAGGTCGCTTCATACCCAATCTTCCTTTGGAAGATTCCCTGCAAGTGGCCGCGAAGTTAAGTTAGGGGAAAGATTTGGATGACAGTGGAACGCCACCACTGCTCTTACCCCCAAACATAGGTGCGTGGATGGACCAGACCACGATAGATGAACTTCCAGCCACTGGTACGAGCACTGTCCTCATCCGAGAAATTGAAATCATTTCGTATTTTCCTCTTCCAAAATGTGTCATCGTTGCAGAGAGTGGCAAAGAAGCGGTTTGTGGTTGTAAGACTGAGAAGGTCGGAGATGGGTAGCAGAGGCAGCAGATTATCCAGCAATACTTCTATGGGGATTTCTTCAAGCTTGAACATGATGCCACTGAGGGTGTCGACGAGGTGCTGGCGGAAGCAAGGCTGATGAACGTGGACGCGCAGTCCCCTCGCGAATGCATCCTATACTGGTTAATGATGTCACGACAAATCAAGGAGACCAGAGGGGTCGTTTAGCGCAGCCACTATTACGAAAGGCAGTCATCTCAGTGATCCACCTACCAACAACTTCTTGAGCTACAAGTAACTGGGTAGGAGGATCCACTCTGTCTGCGGACTTGGATGATGATCTGAAAGCTGCAGTTGTCAGCCGAAGAAGCGGATTTACAGTTGACCCTCTTATTACGTGAGGTGAGGTCGACTAGTACAATTCAAGTGACCTGGTGCCTTCTTTCACCACAGACCTACTTGAATATTCATTTCTGAGCCTTGCTCCTCCAAGTCACCGCTCCTAGGCTGCTACCAACCGGGTGTGTGAGGGACCGTAAGTTTTTGGCAGATAAATACGCTTGTTGCCGTGCGAGTAGGAGTACTGAAGCTACAGCTAGCAGCTCTGGCCACACTAGTGATCCCTGCATTTGCTAATACTTGTTCAATGCTCTGTAAGTCCCGCTATGTTCGCCGCCGCTTCGTATGTATGCCAGAGTGGCGCAAAGTTACTGATACCTCCAGCTGGAATTTGTGAGTTGCCCTTCATTTTATGACTGATGCTAACCCTTGCTTTCCCCCAAGGGACTAGAGCATCCCAAAATACTGACGTTTTCAAAGGACACAGACGCGGTGGACAACCATTAGCCGCAACTCCGTCGTCTGTTTCAGTTCATTGGAGTGAACTTTCTTAGACAGCTCGCGGGATGCGCCCACGCCATGGACAACTAATCCATACCACTTCCATCAAACTCGGGAAGTGGCGGTTTCGGACACTCACAGCGGATTGAAAATTTAACTCAAATCATCTAGGAATTATTCACCACCTGACGCACGTTTTGACGTTTCCGGTGCTGCGACCAGTTCGCTAGTGGGGGAAGACCTTGTACTGATATTTATATTTTCTCCAGGAGAATTGAAAACCCAGTCAAGTAAGTTATTTGCAAGCTCAGCTCAGTGCCTTGAACGTCCGTGACTGAAAATTCATTTCCCTGATCAGACCTTCACCATCAGCTCTGCATCGCAAACCCTTGGATCAATGAACCGTGAACAGCGCAATTACCACCGCACCGTTGATCAACTGGTAACGTGCATCACCCAGTGATCATCAATTTCCAAACCTGCGTCGTTCTGTTGAACTCATAGGACTCAGAATGTCAAACACTAGACCATACCCGGATCTGCCGCAGCGATATCGCTCCATGTTCCCACTTGTTCATGTCAGGTGCAGGATGACCCCGATTGGTTTGCATGATTACTAGATGTGTAACGTCATGGCACGCGACTCCGTGACATGCGATAAGATTCTGCGAAGGTGTCGTCTACCTCCTTAAACACTCTGAGCCGACCTAGTAACACATCCCTCAGCCCCAACCTAGGCCTCAATCAGTTTGGCACTCCCGTTGTATTTCCCACTTTGTGGTTACCACCACCTGTACCTGTGTCGACGGAGAATATTTACTGCCCTCGAAAAGCTATTTTCTTTGTCCGGCTCCATAAGGAAAGGACTACAATATCTGGTAAGGATAATGCCACTATATCCTTCCATGCCGTTCTTCGGGGATCCTTGCCTCTAGATTTATTGTTATCATCGACCACCGCATGAGTTCTGGGTATCTGCAGGTTCACCGAAACGCGTTTAACACATTTCGCGTAAATACGCTTAGGTTCCACGCCCCTGCGCTACCGAGCTCAGCCTCTTAGGTGCGGTCATCTCGGCAAAAGTCTTGTAGGACATGGGATCTCTCGCGGCTGGGGCTACATGTACACGAGCCGCTCGCTTTCCTCTTACCAGCACCTGCGTCCAAACAAAAACTCAGCGATCCAAACGGCTGTTAAGTCAACCTGTCATTGGCCCGCGAAGCATGCAAGTGAGACAAAAAAGGTCGGTTACACCCAAGTGACATAAGCTGCTTCCGTGCGCGCTACGCAGACTCACACGGAAAGGTAGCTTCGAATTTCTGCCCAAGTCAAGTTTAGTCCTCGTTCCTCGGCGAGGCACATGTCAATTCTCTTACATAGGGAACAACGAGCACCGATCAATGTACATCACCTTTGGTCATGCGGAGTCTTTATTACCTGCCTCTGCGACCTTTCGTGGTGAAGATATTGATATTTGTTGGTAGTTGGTAGGTCCAAACTCAAATCCTCACACTTTCCTCCTGCCATACGGTATCGTCTGTTTGTACCAAGGGTTCCAGTCAATAGGTCGATGCCATGAAGGGATTCCTACCCCCATACACGTGTATGTATATGTATAGTAATCAGCCTCGTTGTGGTAGTCCAAAATGGCCTGAATCAATCTCTACTATCTCTTGCTCTCCATGTATGTAACGTTCTCACGTCGAAGAACTACTTATAACGGTTTGATGTCGATGTCGCGAACACCGGAACAACGATTTCTCCACGAAAGTACTGACAGGCCTCTGCATGAACTCTCTGCTTGGTGGAGAGAAGTTTTTTCCGAGCTGTTGCTGCGTCAAGCCGACGCATAACTCGATGTGTGTGATCAGTGACATCGACAGCGGATGAACTGTGCTGCGGACTAGACACATCCCATGACCTGGGCGTCGAGATGAACGAATCATTGTCTCGGTCCGTCAATGCGAAATTTCTCATCATCGTCATTTTCTTCGAGCAGAACATGAAAGGAACAGAAGACAGCAGAAGGGAATCGGCCACTTTCTTGCCCCCACAGAGAAGCATACCGTACAGATCACACTCCCACTACTTCAACGAACGAGAATGTGTGAAACCTCTGATCGTAGAGTTTAGATGGCCCCGCGCGGGCAGCATCGTTCTGGGAAACGAGGACCAGCGGGGTCGTCACATTTCCCAGCCAGTAAGTAACTCTTCAAGTTGGAGACCTGACCTTGTCACCCGAGACGAAGGCACGTGAAACCCTCGTTGAAAATTGGCATAGTCGGTGAACGTCGAACACTGACAGACGGTGACACGTATCACATAGCCAGAGGGTCGCGTACAACTTGATCGACCAGCGAGATCCGCGGAAAGTTGATGGAATTAGATGAACGTTGATGCGAGGGCGTGCCAGGGACAGGCTGGCAAGCCTTCGGTTACTAGAATCCACTGCTCCACGCACACATCAAACCTGAGCGCTGAGCCAGGCAGTGAGGGCCACCGCATTCGATGAATCCGCAGTCATACAAGGGGAATCAAATGTGTACGAGAGCGCAGGGTGAGTAGAGTGCTTTGATTTGTGCAAGTTTGGGTCCTTCAATATCACGTACAATCAGGGTTCCGAGCAGGTTTTCTGATAATCGAACTCGGACGATGTCGGTCCAATTGAAATAATTACTCCGGAAAGGCGTCCCGGGCAGTGGCGGCGTCTCGTGGGTGCATGGCGTCCGCAACTCTCCGTGTTCAATGGAAGTAAGTAGGACCCGCAGCTGCAGACCGCATGGCCCAAGCTGGGCAGTGACTTGGTTGTCTGGCAATGAAAGCTCTGGGAAACGGTCAGTGCCGTTGATCAGGGGAGATTATATCATAACGACGCCCAATATTATCGGGATCGGCGTAAAAGACCAGGAAACGTGCTTCTCCCGTGGTCAGATGCTCGCTTTCTTGTTAATAGAGCGACAGAGAGCAATCAAAGGGACAGGCAGAGAATGTACATCAATGATTGAGATACCTCGCTGGCCGTCAGTGGCACGCAAGCTGTACACGACCCATTTGAAAAGTACGCTGATCCGGGTTGGATCACGCCTCATGGAAGTAGTTGTACTTGGCAAGACTCTGTGAGTAAAGCATGCGACATTAAGATTCGAAACACCCACATTGCACACTGCACAGGGTTCAGGAAGACTCTGAATTGTACGCCACCCTGATTCTACAGTAAACCATGTCTCCAAGGGTTTTTTCAGACAGTTCCTGCGAATTGCCGACAAGTCTGTAAGTACATGCTGGACAGACCTTACCTCGTGGACAATCTTGCTGGCATTTCGGTGGTTGTTCCAGAAGGCGTCATCAGAGTAACATACAACTGGCGCTGAATGATCCTATCCACATCTGTACCTCCTCGTGTAAACTACTAGTATGAAAGAATGCTCTAATTTTACAGCTCCACGATTAATAGCGATGCGATTCAAGCCATGTACCTTGGGGGTGGAACATAATGGTAATAAAGTATGGCCCACATAAGAATGAAACTACTTATTGCCTTGTGGGGTGCCACAAGTTGCGACAATGTTGAGGATAGAGCTTATGGTTCCACGTAAAAATATTAATTCCCAAGAACTGGAAGAAAAAAAGAAAGAAAAAAAAGGAGAAATCATATCCAAGAACGAGGCGTGGTGGTGTATGAGCTGACGCAAGGACGAAAGTGCATGATGGTGATTTACCGGTTCATGGGTAAGGCGCAGGAGAGAAAGAAATTAAAGCGGTGAACCAGAGTCGGGTATCATTGCTCTTGATACTCAAGACCATGGCCAGTGTCCATGCTGATGTGGTTTGAGCGTGGTCGCCCGTCCCCGTGATACATGGAGGAGCGCCTTCTGTGATCATAGCCTCCGACACTTCCGTGGCCTGTCTCTGGACGGTCGTCGCTGTTGTACGCGTCGTACGAGCCGCAAAAGTTAAGGTCTGTGATGCCACCCATGGCGGGTGGTTCATAGCCTGGAAGTGGCGTCAAGAGTGTGCTATTAGCTGGTAGGCGATTCATAGGGACGTTGTGTACATTCAGGCTATGGCGGTGAGGGGATGGGTGATGTGCAACACGACTGTTACGCGTGTGCGGGGACACGAATGCACTGAAACGTTGTTGCCGGCGGGCGTAAACATCTCGCTGGTGGGCATCAGGGTCATGAAGATCATCTAGGGGGGTACCAGGTTGGGAGAACCGTTCGAGGTGGTGGGTAGAGTCAAGGTGAGAGCGGAGATGGTAAGATTGGTACTCTGCGTCGGACATCGGTTCGCGGGGGATATGATGCTGTGGGGGGTGTTGCGATCCCTGCCGTCCGAGTGACCTGACTTCCGCTTCTTCTTTTTTGGCTTTACGCCATTGTTTTCGGAGCTCTTTGAATTCTGAACTCAAGGAATTGTCAGTGCGAGTTCGTTGAGCAACGATAAATATTTTTTTTAAAGAGAGAACGGGGCAAAAAATTGTTGCGAGGATGGTAATGAAAGTAGGCTCACCGTTAGGACTGCGCTTGGGGCCATGCTTCTGCATCGTGACATGTGCATTGAGGTGGTTAAGGGTGCCGTATGCCTTGGCGCAATCAGGCCAAGAGCATTGGTACAAGCGTTCGATCTCGTCGTAACGACGGCGTGGGCGCTTTTTGACAGCGTTGCCTGGGAGTGCGACAAAGGAATATTGTTTGCTATTCGACGGTGAATTTGAGCCACCTTTTAACTGGGCATGTTGGCGCATGGCAGGGGCATTGGATGAGGTTGATGTCCCGGTGCCTGGAGGCGATGGGCCGTAGTCCTCATGGAGAGAGCCGTAGTGCATTCCAGGGATACCCATGGTCGGTGAGCCCTCACCCGCAGAGAATGTAGGATCAAGAGGCGACAATGGTTCTTCTAGGTCGTAAGAGTGTAATGGGAGGTGATCCTGGTGTTTCCACGGAGATGCTGATAAATGATCGCTGACAGCGCCTGAGCTCAATGTGCGATGGAGGGAGGACGAGTAGGTGCCGTACGATCGTGGTGATGCGTAGGAGTACTCGTGGTGGAGCTGGTGATATCGAGCTGTGGACAGATCGGTTGCGGTATGGGTGGGATAACCGCCTGTTGTGGTACCATACATGGCTGGTTCGGACATGCGGCGTTGGTCCTGGAGTGGGTGGTGAGTATGGGAGTATTTATCGTTTCCCCGTAAATGGCGTTCAGTAAGGTTCGGAATTGAGTAACGATCCATATCCGGAGGATAGGAAGTTGCCGATGATGGAAAATGATCCTGATTATGTGGTGCACTGTATGGCTGAGGAAATGAAGATGCAGGATGCAGCTTAAGGTCGACTGAAGGAGAACCGGAGATGTCACGAGTCGGAAGTTGAGTTTTGGCAAGGATACTCGAGCTGCTGTCAGCGGGAGAAAGACGGTCAGGGAGACGGGTTCGGGATGAAAGTGAATAGGATTGTGGGCGAGAGTGATTTGGAAGCGAGGTGTAAGAAGATTGCGGAGAGGTAGATAAGGCAGAATCGTAGAAGTTGTTTGGAGCGGACTGGGGAGAAGGGTCGTCATCGAGTTGGGTTCGGGGCGCGTAGGAATAATTCAAGCCCGATTGGGCTGACAGGTTGTGTTCTTTATCCAGGGTGGTGGAACGAGGAGGGTCGAGTAGGCGGGTGATGTCGTGGAAGAAGAACTCCTGGGGAACACGAGGGCGGGCGTGGTTGACCCGCTGAGCAAGTGCAAGAAGAGGAGGAGGTTGGAGAAGAAGCTGTGTCTGCATCGAGGGAGGAGTTCAACGGGACAGGGATCTTGGCGAAAAGAAGAGCCGACTTAGAAATAAAGGATAACGTTGAGTATGGAATGGAGGATGGATCGATGCCAGGAGGGCAGATCGAAAGATTGCGGCAGGTGAATGAAGATTGAGTGATCGGTTCACTGAGTCTGTTAATAAACTTTACGGCGAAGAAGAAAACATACGTACAGCCGGCTGAACAGAGATCTACCGTCACGGAGCGAAATGCGAGACAGGCTCAGTTGGGTATCTCCCAAGGCCGTGTAAATCTAGATTCGGTGCAAATGAATGTTGGTTGTCGGGGCAGCACTATCTGCAAAGGATCGTCTCCCGACCGCCCCGGTGACCCTCCAAACTGTTGCGGTGTCGTCGTCGACGAGCTCTTTTCCGCACAAATTGTTCAATCAGATCTCAGATCTGGAAATCTCCCCAGATAATTCGGCGTCTTCCCGTGACGCGTCACACTTATCCTTTTTGAGCCTTCTTCTGTCCATTTTTATAAACAGACGCGATCCATGAATCTGCAGATCCACTGGCAGCCTGGCGCTTCTCGCATCACACAGCTTCTTATTTCAAATTCCGGTTCCCCAAAAATTTACAACTCGTTTCAAAACAGTACATATCCGACTCGGTGTGTTTTCTCCCTTCAACCACCGAATCCTCCCTTTCCCCGGGCTTGGCTGTTGTTTGACCGCCGCACGCCATCGACTGCGCAACAATCACACAACAATCCCGACCATCAAAATGTCTATGCCTCGACGCGGCGTACAATCTCCCCACAGTTTATGTGACCATGCCGCCGCGTGCGCCTCACTGCCAATGGCAGGCTGTACTGTTGCGCATGCTCACTCTTTCGTCATTCGCTTGTGCACTTCGGACCCGCAATAAGGCCCTTCTCTTGCATTGATAAGTCTGTCCCACATCCCATCCAATATTACTATCATTGGCATCTTGTGATTTGTCATGACTTCCCCCGATCGCTTGAATTCCAGGCGCATCTTTCGGGTCTTTTCATGTTTGCAAGAACCCTTTTCCCCGACTATCCTTGAAACGTCAAGTGCGTCATGAACACATTCAAGCGCTCAGGTAAGCATCCCCATTGCGCTCGCCGATCGGCGTTGAGGCTTGTACAAGCCCACAGTGGTACACGGTCGCCCCAGCGAGCGACTTTTTGTCCCATAAACTTATTGCTGTCACCTTGCTATCTGATCATCTGAGACGGCGGTGGTGTGCCTTCTTTCTCATCACCATTCCATTCGGCGTATACATGGCAGTGTGCGCGTCATTCGTTGCGCCCATTACATCCACCGGGGAGTGCGGCGTTTTCTTCTGCCATATCCCAAGGTCCGACTTCAGACACTTGGCCGCATGGTGGTCACGTGACCGTGCATCGCTGCATCGAGCGCCCGCTCATCGACTCGTCCTCTCCCCGCTATATCCCCGATACACCCACATGTACACGCGCAACCTTCGTACTCTGGTGCATAAAGGCAGCCTGACCGAACATTCCAGCCAAGTATCACGTCTCTATCTTTACCATCACCAACATTGTCCCGATGTAAATCGCACCCTAATCGCGCAGCACCCAGGTATCTGATTATCTGATCTCCCCCCTCGTCGGTAATCCACTTTATGGCCCTGTGAGAACAACTCGCCGAAATGCCCCTGATACAAGGCACATCTCTAGTCATCCTTCCCATCAATGCATCACCAGCGCTGGATCAAGCATATCCTTCTGATAAGTTCTACTCCGAGGATACTAGTACCCCCCCTCCTTGCTAAAGCCGATGTGGTAGATAATAACCCGTTTTCATCGCCCTTGAAGATTAATATCAATGGCCGCCACCATTGCATCGTGTACACACTCCCAGATCAGTTGACCCACTGCACAACGCCACAGGCAATGCATAAAAGGCAGGTTTCAGTAACCCGTGAGTGGGAATGACTCTGACAGAGAGAAACGATTGCCCCAATACAGCAAACGCAGGCGCTTTGGAGCCCCGTGATGACAGAACGGAGGGGATCACGACAATATTCATTGGGATCGCTCGGCCAATGGGAGGATTGCAAAGCGCAGGACAACAACATCGTTACAGTAACGTTACCCTACCACCTCTCAGATGCTGTATACAGAGACATAGGGAAGGAGAACTGTACACAGTAGGAGGTGTGATTGAAGGTTTGATTGCTGAACTGATACAGGCTGATGCGAATATACGGGTCCGACGTCGGGTCAAACAAGTGTGGCGCACCAGCTTGAGTGCTGTCCACGATTTCAGGGTGACCCACTTGAGGTCATCGAGGCTATTGTCCAGTGACGTTAACAGAAGAGTCGCAGATTGGTGAGGATGCCATAAAGCGGGGGTTTTCTCGTTATTTTTCGGCACGACGGTTTAGGTTACACTCAGTTAGACCCTTAGTTGATTGTATGCGACTGCAGTCGTAAGTATACGTCCAACTTGACCGCAAGCTGAGAGAACGTTAGATCGCTTAGCATTGATATTGTCGCAAACTCAACCTGCCAGTTCGAAGAAGCCTGTTGCGTGAACATCTGAACCCTGGCATGAGCCGTTCTCATGCTTTTCAAGCTTCCAAAATAAGCGATCCATAACAGGTAATGGCGAAAATAACGGGGTATTCATTGATGGCCATTCATCTTTTGCAGTCAAAATTCAACTGCGCGGGCGCCTTGAATTAATTGACACAGCAAGGAGGCTGGCTGTCGTGTCGTACAGTGGGTAATTCTTAGTCAGCCCCGCTGATGAGACATCCAAGCGCAGGTATGACAAGGCATGACAACATGCCAGAGGTCTGTCAAGAATTTGTCTGAAAACTCCGAAGAGTAATCAAGAGAAAGCTGTGTACGGTGGATAATCGATGCGATTGGTGCATGGCACATTGTATGGCTGGAATTCTGGAGCCTCATCTGATAGTTCTGAATGTCACATCAATAATCCAATGCTCGTTGCTCACCAAACACCCGACTGACGGACCGCTGGTCACGGAAAATCCCAGTTTCAAACGGAGGATCAGAGGAGCCTGAGGTCTGCCAGAGAGCCGACCTTCCCACGCCCAACCACAGCACCTTCCAAATCTGGCTTGATCAAGCTGTGACTAGCAGCTAGGAGGCTCATCCACAGCCTTCCATCATCATGGTGAGGCCAGCACAAGAGCCATCGCGACCAACAACGAGGAGCATGACAATGCCAAGTGCACGACGCTCGGTGCGGTTGAGACGCGACCGGGAAAAAGCCAAATCACCCTTGTCGTTGTGTCAGTACAGCAATCGTTTACACCAAATTCTCACACATTCGCGATGAATCTCTAACTCTAATGCATAGCTTTGCCTGTTGCCTCAGCTGGTGCGCAGTCGTGCTCTGGGAGCAGAAAACGCAAGAGACCGCCAACTCCGGCCGGGGAAGATACATCACTTCGGTCAAAACCGCGTAAAAAACGTGCACAGATCAAAGGGATCTGTGAGAGTGCACCCGGCTCGTCTGGTAAGGCCGCTACCCGCGAAGAGGCTTTGCCTTCGAGAGAAAAAGAGCTCGAGGAACAATTGGAAAGGGTTCTCCGGGCCGAGCGAGAATTGACCAATGTGGTCAAGGACTACGGAGTTCACGCTGCCGAAGCAACCTTGAACCATCTGGAGGAACACTACACTTGTCCACTGTGGGTCGCATTTCTGACAAAATGGTGGCCTCATAACTCAAATGGTCGGGTGTATTACACAGATGTTTCGAGATCTTGTAAGCCTATTCCCGATGTTCAGTTCTCGCAGATCCTTCATCGCCAACGATAAATTCAGAGCTTGCCCCTATACGTTGATCCCGCGTAATTGTGGTCATACATTCTGCGCCACTTGCATACTGAAGTGGTTCTTCTCCCGCCTGGGGCATGGATATTGGCCTGAAACCGTTGACTGCCCGATGTGCAGGAGTGCTCTACCCTATATTCCTGATCAGATCCCACGGCCCGACTTCTCTTTCCCCTTCACCCCTAATCGAACCACGGATAGCGCAATCCGGGGTTTGATTAATTCTGTCCTTCATGACCTAACCGATGTAACAACTACGATTTCCACTACGTTGTCCGATTGGGACAAAGATGGACACTCAAGACAAGAATGGTTCAAACGCGAAAGGTACGTTACACGTATGGAATCTAGATATCGCATTGTTTTTGAACGGAATCGCAAACCCTGGCATTTTCCTTTTATTATGTATACAGGGCGGGAAGAATTGACATGACATCTCTTGCCACTAAATGGAATACTTTGAAACCGATAGAGTTTCTCTCTTTCAAGGCTCGTCTGGAGGTCTGACATTTGGGGTACCACCGCCTGCGCTGTTTTGGATATATATGATATCCTCTGTGGATGGAGTACAAATGCTGCTTTGCAGGTGCACTTGTACACTAAATTGCGTAGCCACAGTTTTCGTCACAGATCTTGCCGCCACACACGCTGGGTATGTACCACTAGTGTCATATGTAATTCACGTGTTGCGATCCCGTTTTATGTATTTTTGCATCACATGCATCATGCTAGTTCCATCAGATTTCATGGACATCAAAGGGTTGGCAAACTCAACATATCGCCATGCTGTCACAACAAGGGCAATAACTATTACAGATAGAAGCAACGTTCCTTCATTCCCCTCATTCCCAACAAATTCTGTGCCGTGATTATAATCAGGCATGGCCTCAACAAATTATAGACAGAGATACGTACCCAATCGGTTGGAGTAAGCCATAAATCTGCAACAGAATCCATTTTCCCAAGAACAGCGGCACCTTTCCAAGCAAGAACTCTTGGATCTACGTCCTTTGGCGGAGGTATAATTTGCACTTTATCCATGTTCGGAACCAATGGAGTGGCGATTGCTTGCAATCTGTTTTGGGGGGGTAATTACAATGCCCCGTAGACTTGAATGGCACTTGAGAGAAACCCACCTGCTTTCTAAAGCATGAGCCATGCCTGGAATTTGTGCACCTCCACCGATGACCAGAACGGCTTGGAGATACTTGCGTATTTTCTCGTCACCCCCGCACGCCCGTGCACTGTTGAAAATGGCCACGTCTAGAGGTAGTTTGCTCGCTTCGAAACAGACGTCAATAGGCAGACCGCCCAGGAAATTGCTCGCAGGTGGAGTAGGCTGAGGTGGCACTTGTGCTACAGGACGGGACGGTGGGTTGGCTTGAGGTGTTTTACCATCTCGCTCAACGTCTATGATCTCCATCGGTACATCATTCGTACCGGTTTCAATTGGTTCTGCTGCAGACGGCGGGGGGCTTGGATCGGCGGAAGGCAACGACACCTCCTGTTGTTCGACTTTCGCGCCGTTCTCCGTAGCGTTGCCTGGACTCCCTACAACACCGGCGGTTATTCGATCAGACACCGGGGATGGCTGAAGTGCCGGTATACATACCTCCTTGCAAAGGTCCAACGGTAGAAGCCTGTGCTTGATCAGTGATGACAGTAGGAGGCGGGAGCAAGTGTTGAGTGGAAATAATCATTGCTTGTGTCTGAGACTCCCGATGAAGCGACTAACTCTGGAGAAAGGCATGTAAGATGGCTCACCACATGATCGCCTGGGTGCTCAATGATTTCATCCGTTACGTCCGTGCTCGATAATGGTCTCAAGCTCACTCGTTTCCGGTCAAATTCGATCACACGCGGTTCAAATATACACTAAGGAGCGAGGTCAGACAAAGAAAACGTGGGGTCAAGATACGTACCATCGGAGCCACGATGATTTCATCGTAAGCACGGAGGCCGTACTTCTCTGTTGGATGCCCGTATCGCCGCACGATGAAATCATACAAATTCAGCGCCACGTCACCCTGTTGTACATCTTTATTAACGGATATCCTGAGAGCCCAGTCAAGTCAAGTACTTCGGCTAACGTGCACAAGCGCGACTTGAGATCTTCCATCACAAGCCAGTCGTGCCAACGAGCAAGATTGATATCCCGATAGGGGAAACTTATTCTTTCAAGAAGAACATAGAGGAACTCCGTGATGTCGTCGCCACCCATGTTCAGCGACATTCTGGACGCACGATGAGCAGTTAACTTAGGAAGATACGACTCGAGGCATACCTCGAGTCAGCAATTACCAGACCCTCGTCAACACAAGCTATGCTGGACTTAACAGCTCCAATATCAACAACACAGGCATTGCTTATCCCGGCTCCATATGTAGTTGCAAGAGATTCCTATGAGGGATTATTTAATACAAAATGACCTGAACATTTACCACAACTTGCCTGTTGTACGCAAATCTGCTTGAACTCTAGCGATACCAGAAGAATGTTGACGAATTCTCGAACATAAACCCGATCGTAGAAATCTGGGATGACGAGCATCACCGAGAAGTTCTACAGAACGTGAGAAGGCATGTTCGAGTTCTGATTAACTTGGTTTACCGACTTTAAACTCGCGGCGCTTGATGTTTAGTCTTTCTTCGAGAACAGTGCTGATTATCGTTTCAATGTCATCGAGGACCACTCGGATAGATGTATAATCTCTGCTGTTGAAATTGTGGCCATTAATTGGCCATCGAACCGTGTAACCCAGGGCTTGAGGATCCGATATCCGCAGTGCCTAGATAAAAAGTATCACGGGGAGTGTGCGAAGGTAGAAGCTACGGGGACACACTTCTTCGCCAATCAAACAAGTATTGTCGCTCAAAGGTTCGTGTATCCAGTCTACCTGGAATGGGTCGTTGTACTCGGGGATGATTTCTGGCTTGAATCGTTCGTTGAACGTTGAAGCGATACTTGTGGCGTGTGGTGTGACACGAAGCTTGTAGAATCGCATTCTTTCTCGAAGTGAAACAGTGATAGAAGCTAGCTTGACTTCGAACTATGAAATTTGAGCAGGTTTAACGAGCAGCTGAGAGGCAACTGGGTACGCACGGGATCATCAGACGGTGGTGAAACCGCATACTCGTCTCCGTTTTGGGGGTGGGGGGTGCTGGAACGTACATCAAGTCCTTTCCTCGGTCGCGCAATGCTTTCAACAAACGTAGGCTCCAAGACAGGCGAGTTATGCTTCCTCGCAATCACGTTCGGAACCGAAAGAGGCGTGACGTCTGAAGCTTTACCAATTCGGAGGTATCTCGAACCAGGGTGAATAACAACTACCTGCGAGCCACGCCTACATTGGTCGTTCAGAGTGTGCCGCAAGAATCTTGGGAAGGTTCAATGCGTGCCTTTGGTCAGAAGGAGCTGGCACATCCTCTGTTGGGAGTTTTTGTTTTCGAGCGGCATTTCTTCCCCATAGTGTTTGTGATTCGGCCTTGAGATATGATGTGCCCATGTGCTTGGGGTTTGGCCTGCCCGTTGTTCATTAGTAACACCTCCGAGCAAGGACCCCACCTCACATACGCCAGAGGTACATGCATTGATGTGTACCGCATCCCGAAGTCATCCTTCTTGGGGTTGGGGATTCCTCGCGGCATGATTATGCGGTTATGAGGCAAAGCACTGGCACACGGTCAAGCTGCACCGTGACTGGCAATCACTCGTAGTCAACGTCCGAGCCCAACGCCTGAGAGGATGAGGCTTTCGACAAGTTTCGACAGAATCACAGTCACGGTGCCAAATTCACCATGTCCTAATAGGCGCTGGAGACGGCAACCGAAATCGTAGCAGTGACGTTGCAAGTACATGACGTAAAACATAGTATATTGTGTGCATGAGTATGTATGTTACAGAATTGCAGTGAGCAGTGAGATATAGTAAAACGGAACACCGAGGGAAGTACACACTTCACCAAAATGCACACCTAGAGAAAAAGTTGTTTAGTTACCATTAGCACGCCAACTGTCATCGAGTCAAAAACACACCATCCTGAGAAACACTGGCAAAGGTTTTCCAATGAGGTAGCCTGGATAATGAGTTTGTCTACCTGGCCAGGAACGTCAAGCGGAGCGTCGGGATCGAAGTCTTTTCCTGTCAGGAAGTATACAGTGAGATACACCTGTTCAGCGTGCTGAGACTTAACGGACGAACCTGCGAGCTTGTGTTGCACACGGTTATATACCAGCAAAGCTCGCTCGTTCCTAACTTCCTGCCTTGCCCCTGGCTCCCCAATTGCGTCTGCGGATGGAAGTAAGTATCTACCGCAGGGGACGTGGACGAAGCACGTACCATTGAAGATGTCGTTTTCATCGGCACGCAGTTTTCGGGTAGGGGCTTGGGGATATGCTGCAACCTTGGCAAGATCAGCGGTCCTCCCAGGGTCAGTGTCAACATCTGGCATTAAAAAGGTGTAAGGCAATATAATTTAATGTCAGCCTATTGTTTCGTACCGTCCTGCCTCCTGGGATCGACGTCGGCTTGCATGAGCCTCCAATTGATGAGCGGGTCGTAGACGAAGGCTTCCAGCACCGCCATGAGAGATTCCTTGTTGGCACGCAGCACAGACATAGTAATTTCACATGTGTATCGGAAACTACCTTCAATTCCACTAATCTGGAGACCACATGTTCAGAAT
This sequence comes from Paxillus rubicundulus Ve08.2h10, assembly GCA_000827395.1. Taxonomy (NCBI): domain Eukaryota; kingdom Fungi; phylum Basidiomycota; class Agaricomycetes; order Boletales; family Paxillaceae; genus Paxillus; species Paxillus rubicundulus. The sequence continues at coordinate 9,189 of KN825053.1, read as the reverse complement.
ATTGAATATAAAGCATCTAGAGCGAACTCACCTCCATAGCATGCGTGAGCATCCTTGTAAGCCGGAATGGTATCTTTTCCGGGAACTTCTCTCGGTGCATGGCAACTTCGAAACAATCGCCAAAGTCGATGTGGACAACCTTTCCTGTGCTTCGCTCAAGGAGGAGATTAGACGGGTGGCGGTCTCCTAACCCTAGAATGTGGCCAACCATGCTGTTGACAGCCAGGGATCGAGTGTACGTGGCACGGCGTTCCAGCCAGTGCTCCGAGTTTACGCTCTTCAGCCACAGGACTCGGTACAGATCCTGCCCTGTGGTGTTCTCGAGAGCGTACTCGAATACCTCCACTTTCTGGAGAAGCGTCAAGTTTTCATAATCGGGAGCCATCTGGAAAACGAGAGGTGAGCTGCGATCTCTAACAATGTCCACAAGGCATTGTACCTGCAACATCAACCGGTACTCGATGTTGAGTAGTACTTTGCGGGAATCGCGGTAGTCGCGAACGAGCACATGGAGGGTATCACTGTCTTTGACCCACCCCATTAGGCCAGCGTTGGGGGCTAGAGGTATAACGGCGTATCGTTGGATGTGTAGACGTCTCTTGAAACTACTGGTGTCCACCGAGAGCAAGGTGTTCACAAGACTGAAGAGCTGCATGACGCGTTCGTCTTGACGCAAGTCTTCGTGACCTGGAATTATTTGTGAGCGTGTAAGTAATGTATGAATTGGCAGACCACCAACCTTTGAGACCATAGAGATAATCTTTTCCATCGTCACCCTTAAGCGACAACCGCCTTGGTCGTTGCTTCGAGGCAATAACAGTCAGCTTGGTGGCGAAGCTGGCGATTCGAATCACAGGTTTTCCGCTCTGATAGGTTCCTGTCGACGGGGAGATGTCAAGGCGATATGGTGCGTCGGGCCATCGAATAACTTACCAGGCATGGCGAGCTCAAGATTTCGTGCCTTGAGGAGTTGAGGTGATACATATTGCAAGTCTAGTGTGGTCAACTGAGGCAGCTGCTTCTCCACTTTCCTGAACACCTGATATTGATTTCCGGTCAGTGGAAGAACAGTCGAGCAATAACTTGGAACCATACTCCATAGTAGATGTCCCAGGCTTTGTTCAGCTCTGACATCTCACCGTATGCACGATAACGACGGCAGGCTTCGCGAGCCTCGTGCAAGTCCCTACCAAATGCTTGGGCGAATGATGTCTCACGGGCGGTAGTGGGACCCTGGAGAGATCATTAACTTTACTCAGCCCAAGATGTACAGCGTTACTTACCGCTTCCAACAGTTCGTGCAGAGGTTCTAGAGTAGCAATCATCCCCTCCGGATTCTTGTCATTGAAGAACAACCTCGAAGCCTCTTCAAGGCCTTCATGCCACATCTCGTGCCACAATATGGCAACGCGGATGAGCTCGTGACTGACTACAAGGGCCTACCAAAAGTCATTAGCGCGACCCTAACAACCTTTATCAACCCAGGAATGACCACACGTACTTGCTCAACGATGATAGGAGAGTGTTCTCTCATTCTATCCATGATATTAAGAGCGGCGTTCTTCCGGGCGACACTCGACGATTTGGAAGCTACAGTGAGGGGATAGATCAACGCCTGGGGGTGGTGTTTGCCAACTTCGGTCAGCAAATTATTGATATTCCGCCTGACGTTCCCGCTTGGAGTCTGTACCCGTGCGATGATCTAGACACGAGCGGTTCACAAATAATCTTGAGGGTTACATATGGCGCTCACTTGTGGGATAACTTCCAGCCATGTATCAACTTCAACAACGGAGAAGCCACTGGCCATAGCCTGGCTAACCTCGTCGTGAGTACCGAACTTGAACCACAGCGTCAAGAGTCGCAAGGTATCTTGGAGAGCGTTCTCATTGCGCAAGGCGATTGAACGGAAGAAACCTGTCAATTATTGGATGAGCAGCAATGTCATCTCTTGTAGTAGTTGGTAATGACCTTGAACTGCTTGGACTGTGTGAGCAGCGAGACCGCTGCCAGAAATATCAACAGCCGAGCTTTCCTTCTGACTCTCGAGGTGGCCGATGACTTCAAAGTTTGCGAGTGCCCATGTGTGCCACGCCTTGTACCAATTGGGATCATAGTGTGTAGAAAGGAGATAAGAGTGTAATATATCTTTGACGTTGCGCTTTGCAGAGGTTAGAAATTGAGAGCAAAGCAGGTTCTCAGCACTCACAGCACCCCAGTCCTCTTTGAGTTCAACTTGCCATTGCCCTTGCTTGAAGTAGCAGCGCGCGAGTAAGCGCGACAGCTCGTCCAATTTATGTTTGCCAACGCCCGCACGTTGTGAGTGTTCTTTGGTTTCTATCTGCAAGTCTCTTGCCATGTTGGCAGAGAATTGGCGGAGGAAGCTCAGGCTTTCCTTGCGAGAACCGTTGGCCCACATGTACTTCAATTGAGCATAGACCACATTCGGGGGAGCTTTCATGTGCTGCTGATCATCGCGGAGATGCTGCAACTAAAATTCTACATCAGTACAAGCAGCGATATGTTGTGTGCTGTGTCTCACCCTTTCTGGGGACAGCAATGAATTGATCGTTTTCTCAGCCAATGCCATCCGGTCTGACTTTCGGCACAGGTTAGCAAATTTGATCCACATGACGGGATCGTCCTCGGGATTGAGGACGAGTGCTCTGACTTGCAGGACACGTTGCCAGGTCTCTACATCAGGTTGGCAGCCTTGTAGTCTAATAGGTTGTGAGTCGGGAGATTGTAGTAGTGGTTGCAATCATACCGCTTCATCCATGTCTTCCGCATTGCTTGCTGCCGTTCTGGCTGGTCGGCGTATTGCTTGTACACGATAATCTCCTCGAGCTCAGATAACATTTGTGCACGGACAAGGGTGCTGCGGATCGTTCGTTGGAAAATTATATTAGAAGTGAAGGATCGCTCACTTATAGGAACGGCCATAGCCTTCGCCAACGAAAGATGTTAGCTCTGGCTCCAATAAGTCCCGAGCCTTTCCTATCTCCCTAAGCGCCTTCGGGAATTGGTTTTGGTGAACAGAAAGAATAGCCTTGTAGAAAGCGCGATCCGGAGAGTCGTTCCTCATCGCGGTGATGTAGTCGTCCATCGAGTCCCACTCGTGCAATGACCATGCAGCAGCAGCGGCCATCGGTGCGATTTCTCGACGATCCTCGTGGTTAGCATTTGACCAATTTTCTTCCACTTGCGCAGCGAGCTGATCCCATTCCCCGAGTGCGTGTAAACATTTCATGCGTCCAATTTGCATATCCGGCGCGTCAGGGTCCTCTTCTGCCTTTTTCTCGTAAGCGGCCAGTGCCTCTTGCCACCTTCCAAGTCTCTCGTACCACTCCTCGTGTTTGCTGACATCGTATTGCTCGCGCGCGATAACAAGTGTGCCCCACGCGGCGTCATGTTGCTGTAACTTAGTGTTGATTCCGATCAGTGCCTCGATGATATTCGGTGACGTCTCAGTAAAGAACTCTAGCTCCTTGTAGTGTAGCGCCTTTGCATATGCGTGGAACCTCATGGCGTACTCCCCGAGGGTGCGATGCTCAATGGGGAGCGGCTTCTCTTCATGTTCCATAAACTCTGCGAGGCTGAGCAGCCGGTGAATAAGGTCAGAGGGTGCGGTGGGAGACGTGAGCGCAGTTTCGATGGAGCGGACAAGCCCTTCCTGCAAAGAGTGTCAACGTCAACAGTTCTGTACAAGTGAAACAACACGCACTTGATATTGATCGTACAGCTCGGTCCAGCAAGAGATGAATGCGGCATTGAAAAGTTCCTTCGCAAGTGGTGGATGGAATTCGACCAAACTCATGCATGCTCTGAGGGCATGAGAGGGTGACTCTTTCATGAATTCCACAGAGAGGCGGTGCATCCACTCGGTCCAATCCTCTCGTGTGGTCACCGAGGAAACATCCCAGGCCTGCTTGAGATGTTGTTGATTGACGGTGAGCTTCGCCGGTTCAGCGGGTGCCGATATTTCAGCAGTTCTCGAGTTCTCTAGCAGATCATGGATCCCAGATTCTTGGGGTAAGCGCTCGCCGTTCAAGAGTTTGGTGATGAGGTTCTCATATCGCGGGTGGTGGATACGATTGCGGAGCAAGCACTGTAAGGCAAGGGGGGATCAAATCGCTGGGAATAGGGAGTCGACGGAGCATACCTTATTGATCATAGGAACGAAGATGGCGAAGTCCGAACCAAGTTGAATGACAATAGCACAGAGTGTATCCATGACAGCCATCCGAAGTTCGTTGTTTGGTCCGTCAAGAACTCGAACGAGGGGGTGGACGATGCGTGAAGCGTGGTCCGAGAAGTTGACGCGCTGGGATAGATGAGCCACAGTCTGTATCGCTCGTTTACGAAGAATGGTCGTTGCGTCCAGTCTCTCTGCTGCCTTAACAATGATGGGGATGATGAGATGCAGATACTCTTCAATGTTCGAACCAAAAGTGAGGAACGAGTCAAAGATTTTGATTTGGGTGGCCATTCGTTTTTCCGTAAGTTCCCCTTCAAAGACCTTCAGGAGAAGGGGTAGGATGGTGGGCAAGAAAGGCTTGAATTCGGCATCCAGAGCTTTTCCCAACGCCTCGATGAGCGAGACAATAGGCAGTTGAAGCGAGATATTCTCCCAGAGGTCAGTCACAAGCTTGAATACTTCAGGCATGTAGTTCCGAACGTGTTGTTTGATGATGCCGACCAAAATCGCGAGTTGCTGCAGGTGGAACTCCTGTAGACGCGCCGTGGAAGTACGTGCAACAACAGCAAATGCTGGAATGATCTGACTAGGTATCAGCTAAGCATACCGGTTACCGTTCAGACATAAATACCTGAGTTAGGAAAGTGACACATTTCAACCCTTGAGTCTTGAAAATGTTCATGATAGCTTCGATGACGGTGTGGTGATGGTTGCTCATAGACTGGTCCCTGAGGACAGCCAATAGGGACGTGATGACGACCGTTTGGTAGTAATCGTCGGAACCTGTCATAGAGCCAGTGGTAGTGATTACTGCTGTGGTGACGGCTGGGAGCGTCCCTTCCGCTGCTCCCTCTTCATCTGGCTTCGTCTGCAACAGTGTTCAAGTCCGATCACAAGTGTGGCACAAGGGTGACATACCTTCCGTCTGTACGGGTCGAGGGCACCCAGAATACCTAAGACTTTGACAACCTCCCTCACTACCTCACGCCGAGATGTGCCAGACTCGGTTCTTAAAATCCTCCCCAAAATCGGAAGAAGTTGAGGGCAGTCGATCAGTGGAGAAATAACATATCCGGTGCTAGAGCACAGTTGTCCGAGTGTGCGTAAAGCTGCATCTCGTTTGACGTGCGCAGGATCCTGGAGTCTGGAAATAATGACTTGCATCAGTTCTGGAATGTGCGGCGTCACATCTTCCCCTCCAACGGCAGCGAGTTCTCCAAGACACATTAGCACATTCGCTGCAACTGCTGGGTTACTATCGTTGGCCTTTGGGATCAAAACCCGCAAGATTGGAAGCGCGTATGGCTTGACGAGTCTCTGTGTCGCGCTTACAAGCAATGTGAGGAGACGGGTGCAGTCTTCCCTATTTCGCCTGTCGAGATGATTTAGAGACACTGTATATGAGATGACAGCCAAGTAACATACGTCACCATCGAGTACTCCAACTCAGTCAGAAGTTGTATCAACGCCTTGCGTAGCGACGGCATGACATATGCTGGGTTGTGCTTCGCTAGACGCCCGATCAAACTGACTGCGGTCACCCGGTTCTCGAAGACTTCATCATTAAGGGCGATGAAGATGGAACGGACGTTCTCCGCTTGTGCCAGGTGCTTATCGAACCGTTCGTGCAAAGAGGAAAGGACGGTCTGACGGATAGTGGGGTCTGAAACTACGTCAGGACCTTGGGAGAAACATGATATCGTTTGTCACCTACCGGGATCTGCAATTCCAACTGTCAACAATTTATCGAGGACGTCACTAATGATCTCAATCGCATGACTGCTCGCTTGATAACAGATCGGATCTCTGACAAAAAGCCTACAGCACGTCAATGCCCCTGCGCGGCGCACTTCTGCGTTGTCGTCCTCAAGATAGGGCAACGAGGCAGTTCGAACAAACTCGTTTAAGACGTGACCTGATTTGGTTTCAGAATGACCCAGACATATCGGGTATCCACCCTTACCGCTGAAATCAAAAGAACCAAGGGTGGAGAGGGCTAGTGTGACGAGCTCTGAATTCTTTCCGACCTTCGTGGCGCTGAAGTCACGAGTATAGGCTGTGACATCGCCACGAACTAGGGTTGGGGGGGCTCCTATAACTTTGTATTGTTGTCCCGTGAGTATCATCGACAGAAGATCCAACAAGCGATCCTGGATAGTCTTCAGCAATGGAGGGATATTCCTCGCGATTGCCACGAGGGCTTGTCGCAGTGGTTCACTGAGCCCACATGCAAAGAAGAGATCCAACTGATCATGTAGACGCTTGGTAAGGTTAGGCCCAACAGCCGACGCTAGCATGCCAACGCATTGGAAAATCGGCTCTTCTGATGGTGCATTCTTCTTCCTGCACCAGAGTTGAGTAGCGTTGATCCAGTCAATGAAGAGCACTTACCCCCTTTGCTGCAGTCCTAGTTTAATCTGAAGCATAATGGGGTCCAGGAAAGGTTTCATATCGCTTCCTACTGCCGTCGCGGTGTGGCCAATAGCGATGAAAGCTGTGATTTTGCTGAGTATACCTGATTACGTTTAAATGCTAGGACAGAGACTACCAAAAGATCGCTCGTTGGGCTTCTCAAGTTGTGTAAGAAGATGACCCATCGACTTGTGGAGATAGTGTTCAGAGAAAGTTTGAGGGTCGTATGCTGCCAGTGTCGGTATAAGTGTAATAACCATCTTGCGCACTAGACCATCCCTGTGCGATTTGAATCGAAGGATCTGTTCTGCTGTGTCTAGGAACGACTCCCGTATAAACTGGATGGGGCAACAGGTGAAGTGAAGCGCTCAAGTCAAAGAAGTAACCCTCACGCACCATGTCCCCATGAAGCAGCAGTTCGCGATACATGAGCAATGATCCATGGATGACTTCAGGTTGTGCCATCTTCAGCCCAAATTGTGCATCCTGCAGGATCTTCATGAGGTATGTCGTCCGCGTCTGCCGTTCTCTGTTTGCTACGATATCCAGGCATGCTGCCAAGAGCTCTGCAGCACCCTCTCGAACCATAACACGGGGCTCACGTAGTGGAATGAGAATCTTGTCAAAAACAAGGCTGATGTGAGAGTGAAAATAAATCGCGCTATTCCGCGCCAGCTCCTTCAAGATGAGAACTCCGGCGTAACGTGGTGATTCCTGACCCTGTAGGAGCTCTACAGCAGCTGGCACTTCTAGATCCATGAAGCCTTCTCCAAAATCCGCGCCACCAATAGCCGCTATCTGCCCCAGAGTCTTTGAAGCGGCCAACATGATGTTAACATCGTGGTTAGGAAGGAGTTGCTTGACATAATTGTAAAACCTGTAGAGGTAGCGCTTTGATCCAATAGTGTCTTCGCCGTCACTCTCCAGTAAATGATCTGTGCAGCGTTTGCTCCGATTCGTGATGCAAGAACAAGACGCGGAGACGCACCAATGGCTAAGAGCCCTCCTAGTCTTTCGGGATTGTTCTGGCTATGCATGAGGTCAAATATTCGTTTGTTAATATCGTCGTCCCATAGCTTGACTGCAGCATCATTTGGCATTTCTACTACAGTCGTAGCTACCTACGGGAAGGTCAACGCAGGCACCAGAGTACCCCGAAGTCACAGACGTACATAACGACGCAAGTCAATGGCTGCTTGGAGCCTCGCCTCATGACTGGGATTGCGAAGACCTTGGAAGATCTGGCCAAGGTTATCCGTATGGATGGAGGTGATAGCCGACGCCATACTTGTCGCCGACTTTGAGAACGATTAGCAGCACAGACACGGGGCTGTGTTCTTCGTTAACTGAGATGCTACCGTTACGCAGCAGCATACCGATTGTTTGGCCTTGTTGAGTACCAAAGCCCAGCAAGGCACACCAATCGGCCGAACCATATGTACCATTCACTCTGTGGTTGGCTTACTATCCTGAACGTTTGGCTTATTCCCCATGGTATGGCTTCACAAACGTTCACGGTATCGTACCCTGAACTGACCGCACCGTGCAACAACAAATACTTCGGAAACGCGTTTTTCGCCACTCTGACGGGGACCGCATCCGTTCCCTGGTATACCATTTGGCTTATCGTCTTTTCCACTGGTCAGTCCTTCACTCTGAGGCTATCCAACCGGATTCCCTGGAAGGGCGTCTAGACTCGGATGCCCAAGCAGAAAGTTTACGCCAAGTTTCTTCCTGCATGCTCCAGTTTCAAATGTTGCGTCTGTTCATGTTCTTTTGACATAAAAATTACCCTGTGGATTACATTGGCACAAGGGTGAATTATATGCCATCGGCCTGGTGGTCTAGTAGTATGATTCCTTGTTAGGGTTGCCGAATTATCTTATTTGGTGATAGTCGAGGAGGTCCCGGGTTCAATTCCCGGCCAGGCCCAAGTGTTTTGCCTGCTTTATTTTATTACCATTTTAGGGTGAGAATAGTACAACTTGTGACACCATGACAACACTACTGCATATGGATGGGATTATTGAACTATAATGGTATTCACAGTTGTCTAGGTTTCACTGGGTTTCACTTAGGTTCCGAAGGATGGACCCCTTGGCAACTCGGTGTTGGGGATTGAAACCCATGCCTGCCCTTCGCCCCCAGCCACTACGCTCAAGGCGTCTTCAAGCTATCAAAAAGAACTCCCCCAGAACCCCTGTACAGTGTCAACTCACCTGCAAGATGTCTGGGAAAGGCCATGGATGTGGCCGAGGTGCGACATCAAAAGATGACACCCCTGCTGCCAGCACCAGTGTGGCCATATGCATCGTCTGGGAGATGCTGACGAACCCTGGGCATATCAGCAAGCTTGTCAAGTGGCTCGTCGACCACGTGGTGGACTGCATCATGCTGTTTTCTGAAAACAAAAGCGTACCACGACCGGAAGGTAGGGCCTCAGGCAAGATGAAGGTGGAGATTTGTATGGTCATCGCTGAGGTTATCTTCAAGGACAATGGTGATTGGGCAGAGACCTTCAAAGACCACCCTGTGAAGTTTTCCAAAGCTGTTCAAGATTGGCTGGGCACATAAGTAGT
>KN825052.1:0-35486 GCA_000827395.1 Paxillus rubicundulus Ve08.2h10 | reverse complement strand
CCCCCCTACGTCAGGTGACCGTGATGCTGCGCCGAGATATGTGGAGCTACCCCCAGATCAGAACAGTAGACCTGGCTCGGGCGTGCGTGCGTGCCGCAGCAGCAGCAGCAGCCCAGCCGCACCAATCTAGAATGAACGAACAGCCCAAACCCTGGAACTTGATTACTGGCCACTGCTCAGCTCGTGTCCGACCAAACGGAAAGGGACCATTAATATCGGAACCTTGGCGCTCAAACCCGCTTGCGATGTATTATGTACGTCACATTAAAGTGTACAGATGAAAACAAGACTGAAAACTGAAAAACTGGAAAACTGGAAAACTGGAAAAACTAAAAGAAAGCAGCTCGAACGACACAAAAGGCAGAAGACGACAACGGCGTGTAATAGATAAGCTATGTCATGCCAGGACAGAGACATCGAACCCAACTTGAACAAGTACGACAGATCGTGAATTGTGAATGTGGTGTTGCGGTATGTTAGCTATACAGTATAAGGGGGGGGGGGGGTCAGATGGTTAATTGGGAATCGGTAGCATGGTTGACGCAGACGAATAGACAGTAAGATGTATGCATCTACATCATGAGGCAGTGAGATCATGGACCGTGCAAGTTGGGATAGACAGAGAAAAGTGAAAACACGAAATTGTTAATGTCTGGAAATCGAGCCGAGTGGGACTCGGAACGACGTTTATCGCGAGCGGATCATATCATATGCAGGGCCGATGTAGCTGTTTGGTACATGTGGGTCAAGGCTGGGCATCGAAAATGGTACTGGTGCTGGAGAGCAGTACCAGACTAACAGGAGCATGGGGAAATCACCACCAAACCAACACGGACCAGCCGATGCACGTGGCCCGATGATCACAACAAGAAACGGTCGTGCAAGCCGGTCAAGGGGGTGACGTCCCGCTCGACACCGAGTGCGACGTACGCATGAACGACTGCTGTTGTTGATACTGCATCTCCTGGACATATCCCTTACCCGGAGCTGCCCATGGTGGGGGTGGAGGACCGGAATGTGTCCGTGCTTGAGTGTGTGCGTAGTGAGAACTGCCCTGAGGTGGATGCGTTTGTTGACGTGCGTGCGGAGGAGGGAGCGCGTGTCCCCGTCCAGACCCAATAGAGTGTGGGTGGAGATGGGGAGTGCTAGAACTGGGAAGTGCGGGCGAAGTCTGGGCCGGAGGAGGCTGAGATTGTTGTTGTTGCTGTTGCTGGGTCTGAGACTGGCCCTGGCCTTGCCCAGACATCGCGTCGCTCTGCACATTCATATTCACAGGCATGATCTGGAAAGATCCCGTGTGTGCCCCCATCTTGTCCATGTCCCCGTTTCCACTCCCGCTGGTTGTGCCTCCAGAGCCTCCCAACCCTCCGACGGAGTTAGACCCCCCGGTAGTAGTTCTAGCTGCTTTCTCGTTTTCTGCAGCGCGTGCAGACGCACGGAGCATGTCCATGTCTATGCGCATCGCCGATCCGGACCCGCTGTCAGCGGCGAGAGCTTTGTCACGTTTGCGCACCAGTTTGGCGTAGTCTATAAAACAGAGATTGTTATGTTTAGCACGAGATTTGCTAGAGGTAAAACTCACGAAGACCACACGCATTACACAACGTCCGTGCGCCATCCGGACCCCTCCTCCACTCCGGTGTCTCCCTAATACTGCACGAATGACACTTTCCGGGCGGCGTCGCGCGCTGTTTGTAAAGGGACTACACTCAGAGATGCTTCGGGACTCGGAAAGGAAGAAAAGAAGAAAAGCTTACACTCCTCTTTCGATACTTAGTCTTTCCAGCAATTACAGCGCCCCCAACAGCGCCCCCAACACCTCCCGTCCCACCCGCAGCGGCGGCGGCGGCGGCCAAACTCGTCGTGAGCGCGCGTTTTTTACGAATTATTTGCATGTCTTGCTCGGCGGCACTTAGCTCGGTCGTTGTTTGTCCCCCTGTTCCTCCTTGAGCGGGAGAGTTGGAAAGATGCGGCTGAGAGACGTGCGGGAGGGCGGTGGCGGTGGCGGTGGCGGCGGCGGCGGTATGGGTTTCTTCCCATGGACGCTTTGGCGCACGTGTGTCCAGGTCCATGGGTGCACTTGAAGGGCCACCACCGTTCATAGCCGAAGACGTCCTGTCCGCGAATGCAGGCGACGTGGAAGGGGGTGATATGGACGAGTTGGACCCGGGATTTAACGTTGAGGTGGAAGGGACAAGGGTGGATGCGGATGCGGTAGATGTGCCAGCCACGTTGCCTGAAGAGGGGGACCGCAAAGATTCAAGAAGACGGACGACTTCGGAGGCGTGGTGAGTCATTTCAACCAGTTCATCCGCAGAGGGTTGAATGAGAGGTGCCGATGATTGGAGCTGGGCTGCGTGCCATGAAAAGAGAAGAAAGTACGCCGGTCAATAATGTTCGCAAAGCCGTGAACAGCCAGAAAAGCGAACGAAAACACCACTCACCATACCGGGTTGCAAAATCATACAACACCGTGCAGTGCTTCAACACCTCATGCATAACTCCCTCCTTCTCTCTCTCCCTCCGTCTTTCCACCTGTTCCTTCTCCCTTTGTTCCCGCGCCACCTGCCTCTCCCGTTCCCTCTCTCGCTCCCTCTGACCCTCTCTCTCCCGTTCCCGCTGACTCTCCCTCTCGCGTTCCCGCTCCCTTTCCTTCTCTCGTTCTTTTTCCCTCTCCCTCCCTCTCTCCCTCTCTCGCTCACGTTCGCGTTCACGTTCCTCCTCACTCAGACCACCCATCGAGAACCTCATCTCCCTCGCATGCACCGTATCAGCAGGAGATACATACGCAGGACGCGATGCATCAGCATGATGCATCTGTTGTTGAGTCTGCGGATGGGAAAGGGACTGCGGTGCTTGGACGTGTGTTGTATGTGCAGAATGAGAAGCCGATTGTGCAGGGTGCGCTGGTTGGGGTGGATGAGAGGCCTGCGAAGGATGAGGCGTGTGAGATGGATGGGAAGTGTGTTGTGCGGAGTGTGGGGGAGGGCAGGGCTGGGACTGTGCGTGCCCCTGCGCGCTCGTTGCACTGGTGGATGGATAATGAGCGTGCTGTGCCAGAGGTCGACCGTACCCTTGCGCAGATGTATACGACAGGCTCGACGAGGAATAAGCATGGGCTTGCGCGTGTTGTTGGGATTGAGATTGTTGTTGTTGCGCTGGTGGTGGAGCACGCTGAGAAGGCACGGCAGCAGGAACGTGCACAGTGTCGGGCGCGGTATACCCACCCCTCGGGGGGTCGTTCCCACCTAAGGGATATGTACCCGCGGAACGCGAATCGCCATATGAGGACCGTTGATCGGCGTTACTAGGGACATATGACGGGGCCGCGGGAGGGGCCTGTCTCTGCTCGTTTGGAACATATGAAGACGGCGCATCCGAACCCTCTGAAGGTGCATATGCATGCCTCGTCTCCTGAGCATGTGCATACGCAGACGACGCCCTCGTCTCTGCTGGGTATGCAGCTGGTGCACCCCGAGTTTGTGCTTCCTGGGTATGGGGGTAAGCAGAGCGCGCGTCCTGGTACGAGGGCCGCGTAGCAGTTTCTTGCGCGTAACCTGCCCGAGTCGGGTGCTCCTGAGTGTACCCAGCCCCAGCTCGGGTAGCAGGCTCAGGAACGTGTGGTTGAGGGTAGGTATACTTGGTGTCATGAGTATATGGGCTTGTGCGCGGTTCGGGTGGGTAAGAAGAACGGGCCGTTTCTGGTTGTGGTTGGGTGTAGGACGTTCCGGGACGTCCCATGTCTCCTTGGTGGGAGTACACAGAGCGTGCATCGTGGTGAGGATACGACTGGGTGTGTCGAGCATCCGCGGTGGCAGACGCAGACGCGGAAGTTGACGCAGAAGGGTAGGAATCGTACCGAGCGCGATCTGGAAGGGGGACACGAGAGTCGCTGTATTATGGAGTCTGGATGAGCAAACACCAGCGGGATACTTGACACATACCGTGTTTCCTGGAGTTGTACTTGGGCTCTCACAGCGGGTGTTGGAACTTGGTTCCCGTAACCCGTAGCAGGGCGGGTCTCGTCAAAGGTATAAGTGGAAGCGGAAGTAGGGGTAGGTGTTACGTAATTGGCTGGAGAGTGTGAATGGCCATGTGCGTGCGGGTGGGTTGATTGAGTTGGGGTAGGAATAGGTGACGGAGGCGGGGGTGGGTACGCAGATGTGGGGGTTGCATACGAGTGATGTGAGGGATACGCAGAGGCACCGCTGGGAGCTGCACTAGCGTAGGTCGGAGATGTGGAAGTGGCAAATGTTGGGGACGTCGCGCCAGCGGTAGTGTATGTGGGAGAGGTGGTGTATGGTGTATATGAAGCAGAAGTAGCGGTCGATGCCGAGGTTGGTGTATGAGATGGGTTGGAGGGTGGGAATTGATGGGAATGGGATGTGTTTGGTGTATATGGCGAGGGAGGTGGATACGTGGACCTACGTTTTGAATACAGATGAGGGGGAGGGTAGGGGGCACGTGCTGACACGGGGATGGAGGCATCGACGGTGGTAGGGACGAGGGGTGTTGTGCGTGCGAATGACGAAGGGTGGTTCTGCGGGACTTGTGCTTGTACTTGGGATGGAGCGGGCGTATGAGAGTGGGGGTTGGTACTGTGAAGGTGCTGCTGCCACGAGGAAGTATCGTGGTCATGTTGCGGCTGGCCTTGTGTCGATGGCTGAGCTTGGAACGCGAACGGTTGTCTGTGGATATACGGAGGGACGGTTGGAGGGGTCGATGCTGGGTATCCAAAGGCCGAGAACGAAGTCTGATTGCTCGTCGTCGCAGTGCCTCCCCCACCTGCGCTTGCCCCTTGAGCCGCAGCCTGAGCATTCACGTCCTGACCGACTTCGAACTGAGCATAAGCACCTTGTTCCGCTGCTCCGCTCTGTGGAGCACCTTCATGGGCTGGTGGGGACCTATACTGAAAATTGAGGCTCTTGAGGGGAGGCAGGCGGACGTCGTTTGAAGGGACATGGGGAGAGGAGTGTGAGTTGGGATTTGGAGGATAACGTTGGGTATGAGGATGGGGGTGATGAGGATGGGAGGAGGCCATTCGAGGAGAATCTCTTCGTGACGGTGATAGCGCCCGTCTGCAGGACAGCCCGATGCAGTGCTATGGCCTTGGAGGATATGCCCGATAGAATGACGATTGCGAGATCTCTGCAAAGACAGAGGACCTCTTCGAGAAGCGAAATGTAAGCGTAATTGGGTAAAAACAGGAGAAAAAATAATAATAATAATGTCGAGAAAGAGGTCGAGCTTTGGTTTGCCTTTGGCCACCGATTCAGTCCTCTGGAGAGTGAGTGCACCCGTATCTCCCGATGGTGACGGATCTCCCTTGAAACTTGGTGAACGGTAGTACGATGCAAATCGGCTCAGAACATCTTCACACGACCCATATCAAGTAACACTTAGATTCGCCGATTCACCGATCCAACACCACCAACGACTGCAACAAAAAGGAAGCGAAGTCGGTCATGTACGTACCTCCAATGCTCAACAGACTGGCAGTGACTCGGTTGCGAGCCTCTAATGGCGGTCGCTGTTGGAGAGCCCTTCCTTGGCAGCTCTACGGATTAATCCCCCCAACTGCCCTCTACCCACAGTCACGACCACGCCTTTCCATGCCACCTAGCCCTCCTCTTCTCGAATATTTCAACCAAATTTCAGATCCGGGGCCCGGCGCTCCTCCACCTCCTTTTCTCAATCTGCAAACGTGCGATCCAACTTTTTCCTTTCTAGGCCCTTGCATCTTCCCAACCCAGTCCTGCACCCCGATGAGGTAAACATTTATCAATCCGTGCCTTCCTTCCACGTGTCGTAAAAGCTGGATCTCGATCGAGCCGTTCTCATCCAATCGGTGCCTCCGTCACAACTTGAAATTGCACACACGCACTGCACAGCCATCACCCCCATGCATTCTTCCACCACCTTTTTTTGACAGTCGATTCTGCGTCCGAACCTTGGCAGGGTTGACTGCCATCATAAAATAGAGGTGTTTATCGCTCACTCACGGTGTCCCAGATCGCGAGGTCATCGCGTGTGGCGCTCCGTTTTGACTTTCCAGCAAGTAGCAGAGAAAGGCGGCTCTGCATCGTCCAACCATGTCGATCTTGGAGCCTTCAACTTTCCTCATCGACGCGCCTAACCAGACCTGCGTCCCTCAGGGCCCGATCGTGTCCGCGAATCACGATCCAGGCAACTACATCCGAGCCACCAGATTCGCCCTTGACGTACCCTTTTCACGTCTCAGCACTACCCCGTCAACTTTAGGTTCATGTCTTTGACTTGCGGCCATGCCAGCCATCTTTGCAGTGGTCTTTTAGGGTAGCTCGCCTTCTTGCTCTCCCTCTCAGGACCCTGCCTGCTGACGTTTTTGATGCCACCGCTTGTCACCTGCCATATGCAGGTCATCATCGACACGCTCCTGATAAATGAGGTCGATTGCTCAAACGTGGCGCCAGTTGCACTTTGGACCTCCTCGAACAAGGTTTTGTGAGGCGTGGTCGCTGAGGAGGTGGACAGATCGACGTGAGTGACAACCGGACATGTGCTAGCAGTGCAGCTGATGATAGGCTCGTCACACGAGGCAGTGGATGCGCGGCCGTATAAACCCCACGCGACACATGCAAATAGTCGGTGTGTGGAACGCGTGTTCACGTCTTCCCATGATCACAGAGCTACGGCATCACTCATCCACCCTTGCGGCAATCTACCTTGACGCAGTTCACCGTGCACACTCCCGGTACTATCATTCAATTAAATCAACATTTCATTAATACGCCACCCATCACTTTGACAGAATGGAGACCTACACAGGCTTATATTTGTACTACTCAATACCTCGCGTACACGTGTACCCGCTGGCTGTTTTCCATTCTTTAGGTGTGCCTTTCTTGAATTCATAGATCACGACACGCACCCCTCCGCGCCCACACTGAGGCTAAGCCCGTCACGCAAGATCCGTCTGGTCCACTCAGTCAGAGGGTAACTGCTAACCGATGTATATCCCATCAGGGCGATCTAGCTCCAATTGGATGCGTGAATTCTCAAGGGTCGTTGCAACCGTGTGCTTGGAGGTATAATTTGAATGATCCACATTATGCGCTTCATGGTGTGAACTCTCAGCGCCCGTGCTTGGTGAAATCGCTCTCGGCTCTGATGAGTTGACGCATAATACCCAGCAACGTTCGATGAATGGGTAACCAGGTAATCTCGTAACCATCCACGTCCCTGTCACCCATACACGATAATATATCTCCAATGAACCCACCTAATAGATCTAAATTCATCTCGGTGTATGGAGCGTTTGGTGCGCCACGTCTCTCCTTCCGCCATCTCTCCTCAGTCCTTCTGTCCACCGGGACCGCCAGTGGTGGAAAAACAAAGGCATCAATGAGTGCAGCTTGAGCTTTTGCCTGCTCGATCGCCGCTGTAATCAGCGCATGTTGCGAGAGCGATGAGAGTGGTGGGGGGACGAGGAGGCCATAAGACGTTTGCCTTGCTGGATGTACTCCCAATTATTTTTTTCAAATCTTCTCCTACCAACGTACGCTCGATACAACAAATCAGTGGTTACACGAAATAATCATACTATACATAGCCCGGCCACGAGACGCGCTTACAACCGGAACATGGTGACCCCTCCAAAGTTGGACCCTAGCGCTATGAGCCCCCGTTCCTCGTCGTAATCCAAACAAGACCATGCGAACCCACTATTTTCGAAAGATACCTTGATGCAGGCTTCTGAGGACCCACGATTTAAAGGGCCTGGAAAGATGGCGACTACGAGCGTTTCCTTGGACGGTGCCGCAGGAATGTAGTGCAGGTAGCCGTTTTCCGATAACAACCCTGCCATTGCCCAGTCGGCGGGCTGAACCCACACAGCCGTTCCATATGAACCAAGCACCATGTCACTACAACGAAGCGACCCTTGGTGAGGAGAACAAAGGCTGGAGATGGCCGTGAACGGGAACGTTCCGGTATCATTATCGATCGCTGGTGTGTCGTGGTGAGAGGTAGAGTGACTGCGACTGTTCTGAGTTGCGTTATATGTCAGGAACTTGAACTGGTCTTCAAGTCTCCACGGATCATCCCCCTTGGTGCGGACCAGCATAGATAAAGATGCCTGAAAAGGACTGGTGGTATGAAATTCCGTGGACGGTCGGAGGGCCAGCGCAACACCATCAACCCAGCCAAAAGACGCAAAGGCATAAGGCAGGGTTATGGGGAGATCGTTTCCCTGAGACACCATCATGGGCTCTGTAAAGACACAGGTCGAACGGGCCCTCACAACGAATATGCTTCCTTGGGCAAATATGACATGCAAGGCCTTGTCCTACTCAGAAGTGAGCCGATCACCACCAATTCTGTGGACGAATTTATCACCTTCCATGTCTCGGGACTCTTCAAGAGGCATTGCTCTCGCGTCTTCCAGTCGAGTATCAGAGTCTCCGAATCGTGATCGCACAACGCGACTAGATCTCCTCTCAACGCGATCGGTTTGTGACAAGTGTCCAGTATAGCCACCGACTGAATTTCCACACCAGATGTTTGGTCGTGATGCGATAGAGACAAAATCTCAACGCTCATGACACTAGAAACGGCTCAGCAAAAGCGCGTTCGGGGTGTATTCAGATACAAACCCGTTTCTTTGAACGGCAATTGCGATCGCTGCATCCGAGTCATGGTTTGTGTTCAGAACCATTCCGTTGAAAAGAGCTTTTCCGGGACTCCATTTTGCAACCACTTGGAGGGTATCGCAATCCCTGAGGTACAGGTCCGACCAGATTCCCCGAGAAATCGTGACGATCCAATTCTGTTCCCGATGAGTCAAGAATTTGATCTCTTCTATGGTTTCGCTCTTGGTAGCGACTTCCGTTACATGGTAGAGCTTTGTGTTGGGGGACCTCCAGTTAGCGCCGAGCTTGTAAGCCCGGAGCGTCTGTCGTTCGAGGTCTTTGGCAGTGAGAGATGTCAGAGGAGTTCTAGGAAATGGAATGTCGTCGTGGAGGATCTCGGATTTGCAGGCATTATGCCAGACACTATATTGTCTTGACAGGAGAGACAATCGTCGAGAAACCTACATCAAGGTTGAGGATGAGATGCTGGTCAGTGGTATTATCTTCAGACGATCCTCTAACCTGTCTGAGAGTGAGAATGTCGGGGATGGAAAGCGCAGCGAAGATGTAGATTAGGATATCGTCGTTCAGCGCATCTAAAGACAATGGCATCTCTCTGTGGGACACCGCCATGCCGGGGATGTCAAGCAGTTAAATCAGCGGTATCAAGACAAGTCGAGTGTTGCGCAGCCTTGGTACTGAGGGATTAAAAGGGAACAAGTCTCGGAGGTTTCCGTAGTGGAGAAGGAACAAAGAGGGAACGTCCATCGTCCTTTGACGTCGGCGACTTATAGGGGAGACTATCATGGGAGGTTCCAGGAAAGGCAGGTGTGAACTTGGTGTTACTCCAATGGCTGCAAAGGAGCCAACAAGACACCAGCTTTCTTCTCGTCTACAGTACCAGTCCCACGTCCCAGCTTTTTTGCAAAAGTTCCAAAATCAAGTCCAGGGAGTAGCTAACGAGGACGAAGACGAACCACAATACTATGATGACGGGTCAGGCAGACCTCCGATCCCTGTCCGCCCTGCGATCCCAGAGCGCCCCAGTGATGATCCTGGAAGTGCAGATGAGGATGATGATGACGAGAAGCCTCAGGTAGTCGTATTGAGAGTAGGGAAACATCTCACAGAACGAGAGGCAGAGAACGAACGACGGAAAGGTTTGTTGTTGCATTGCTTGGTCCGTCACTGCGCTCAAGCTTTTGTGGTGCAGAGAAAGGCCTCCCCCCTCTCCCTATTACTGGCGAGTCTGGCGACGAGTCACTGAAACAGGACAGTAAAAAGCGATCCTCCAAGGATGTCCGAACAAAATTCAAGCAAAAAGTGTCTAGTCTCTCATTCTCATCCTCGAACGCAAAATCAAACACGACCTCCAATAAACTCAAGCGACGCATTGTCGCAGATGGAGATGATAGTGGCAGCGAGAGCTCCAAAGTCAAGAAGGCCCCGAAGAAGAAGAAGTCAAAGCGCGAGGGCAAGGGTCTGCTTTCGTTTGGGGAGGACGTTTGAGGATGGACCTGCTACTCGCAGCCCATCAGCACAAGTCCACTGTCACAGTATGTCGATTTTGATTTGTTTGGCATCTTTCGTTTTAACTCTTCACTATTAGGTAGATTCGCCTTCGCACCGGGGCCATCCAAAACGCAAAGTAGTTGGCCTCCCCGAAAACGGTGCATTTACTACCAGCACTTTCATCGGCAATGTGTGCCAATTGGGACACAGGCCCTAGTCTTGCCCAGCAAAGTGTTTATTATGCTAGCATGCCGACCCCCTGGACCAAGTAGTCACCAGGTTCCGTGCCTGTCTCCATCTTTGAATAACATACGCACATGCAAAGTCTTTGATGGGTTCATAGTTTCGTCAACACACCAGTAATGAATTCGTGGGATAGGTGTTGCCCTGAATGAATTCATTGACGGGTTTTGTCTCAAAAGTATTTCTCTAGTTCAGGGACACCTGGCTGATATGTGTCACGTGATCCAACTGTCTAGGAGTCCGTTGGGGCAGGACTTGTGCTGTTGTTCTCCGTTCTGTTCCCCGAGAACTCACAAAGCTTTTCCGTGGGTGCAAGAACTCGAGGTCTTTGGCGAGAATTTCGTGACCTCACCACCAGACGGGTTTTTCGGTCAACAACCCATCCCCACAAACCATTCATATTAGCACGGAGCGGAGATGCACAGCAGCTATGTTCGTTTAGCGGAATCCATTTCTGCAAAGCCTCTGAATCTTCGCCAAGCAAGCGCGACGATATACCCACCAATCCCGTAAGTGCGTTCTCAACCTGTTGACCTCGACGTTGAGTATCATGTTTACCCTACTCCAGTCTTTACCGTAGATTATTGAGAGCACACAGGAGACTTCCCATTGAAATGCGGTCTCTCGGTGATGGTTATGTCAAGGCTGGTACGACGCTGTTCTCGACGCGTGGAGGGGTCACTCAGAGTACACCACAACAGAATATCGGCGCCACCAAAAGGTCACCAACCCTGTCCATGTGATGGGTTTCCTAACGCAGTGGAAGATGTACCTGGACGAGCTACCTCAAGACCCAAATGCCAGAAACTTCAAGAGACTTGACCCTACTGCATTCGAAAAGGTAACCCACTTTTGTATCACGACGGTTGCACTTCATTGACGAACCCGGTGCATTAGATGTCTCCAGAGCAGCTGGGGCAACTGTATGAACTTATGCATGCCACCAAAAATGTTTGGAAGCAAGTAGGCGACGATGGGTCGGAGCCCGAAGGTAGTCCATCATAGCACAATCTGTTTGTGTGTCCACGGTAGATGAGCCGATTAATCGCCATGCGTCCTGAGACCGTCGTTTCGCAAGGTAAAGCTTTGCCGACTCGACCAGGCTTTGAACACTTCAAAGCCGAGGATTTCTTTCGGAGCGGAAGGAGCGACCGCGAGAATATCTGTCCATTCCTGTGCTGAAATCTCATGATTATTTAGAAATCCCGCTGTCTCTCATGAATGGCCGCGGTTATACGCCTATTCTCCCGCAGCATCACGTGCAGTATAGAATCAAGGTTATCCGATCATCTATGTGAGGAGCACGAATGGGGTATAAAAGGGTATCAACCGAAACCATTCGCACGAACACGATGTCCCAAACTGCAGTCAGTTCGTATCTCTGTGCTCTAGCGCGCGGGTGACCGATCGTGATTACAGGAAATCCCCTCCAACAACCAGCCTTATGCTGACCTTCCCCCTATCATCTCCAAGTTGTTTGAAGCCAAGGCGCGCAAAGGTAGAGGGATGTTGGCTTTCGCTCTTGCTCATGCTGAACGCCCTTCAGGTTTGACCTTTGAAGATTTGGCCAAGACTATTGGCAGGGACGAAATCTGGGTAGCTGCGGTTTTCTACGGCCAGGTATGGTGTCATGTATGAGTTTCAGATAACGCCAAATCAGACCGTATCTGCTTCATCGCAGGCAAAAATGGATCCCGCAGACCTCGATGCCCTTGCACAGGCGCTTGATATCCCCACAGTGGCCATTCAAAAGCAACTTGGTTCTCACTGGTGGCCGAATCGCGGTCTGGGGCCAATGCCTCCAACTGATCCTGTTCTCTACCGTTTGTATGAGGTAAATTGTCTCCAACTGTGTGAGCATAGACTTCTGAATTTCTTTTGGCACTTCTAGAGTGTCTTGGTTTATGGCCACGCCATCAAGGTATGCGATAACTGTTCTTTCCTTACCAGTTCCCAACTAAACGACATCACCCTAGGCTGTCATTCACGAGAAGGTACTTCAGTCACACATCAAGCTGCCACCGGATGACCTAACACATTTCCGTAGTTCGGTGATGGTATCATGTCCATGATCGACTGCAAAGTCAACGTGACCAAGAAACCCGACCCGAAGGGTGACCGAGTGGTGCTCACATTCGAGTAGGTGTTTCGAGTAGTTCCATGGCTTGCGTTTCTGACAGCGGTTCTCTGCCAGCGGAAAGTTCTTGCCCTACGCTAAGTGGTAGGCCGTCTCTTGTACATCAACTTGTACCATTATCGCAAGTGAACAGAATTGCATGAATGGGATTCCAACTTCAACCAATAGACTGAACATTTACGATCGCAAATTACAATTAGAACTTGGCACTGATTCTGTTCAAGTACACCGAGTTCAGCTCCTGGGTCTTTCATCTTCACCTATCATCCCTTCATGTCATCTTCATCATCTGAGGAGAGTTCTGGAGTGTTGCGTCTCCACATCGCTTCTTCTCGCTTGTCGTCGACCACCACCCTTGTTTTCTCTCAGCCATCGGATTCTTCTGACTTCCAGACGGAAATCACACCTCCAACCTCTCCAGTATCATCAAGCGAGGGGAAGCTGCCGGCCTCAAAGGATAACATAGAAGTTTCTCGAGGACTGGGAAAAGTCTATGAGCTGGTCTCGCAGGTGCCCATCAAGGCTGCCAAACAGCGCTACCGCCGCCCTTCTTCACAGGCCAACAATGAGGCGGGGTATGAAGCTGACGGGGACGAACGAGGCACGGCGTCGGCAGAGCCCACTGCACTCGACAGTGACCGTCGTCCCAAGCTTCCCCGAGTGGATACCAAACAACGGAAACGTGTCACGAGCCTGCTCGCAAGCTATCCACGCGGCACAACGAGCACAGGCTGCGACCCGGAGGTGTTCCCAGAGCTTCGGGGCGATCCCATAGCGGCAGAGAAACCATCGCATCGCCATGAGCCCCCGCCTTCGTCTAACGCGAGGACGATCAACGACCACGAATTTGCACGTAGAGCACCCAAAGGCGCGCTGGTCGGGCTAGGACTGGGACTTCCGTCCAACCACCCCCTTCGCGTGCGGGCGTTCACCATGCCCGTGGTGTCTCCTACATCCCCTGCAGAGTCCAGACATGGGGAACTGCTTCCCTCGCAGCCCTCGCCCCCTCCTTCACTGACGTCAGAGACTCGACTACTGCGCCTTGCCAAACTCACGCTCGGACCAACTAAACCAGAGGTCTGCCCATCCCCGATCGAGTTCCTGCCCCCCAGCGTGGTGTGCTACCCCAGCCCGGGCTTCGCTTCCTTCGATTTTAGCGTGGGGCCTGAGGATGCCTCGATGCTGGCGGGGGCTGCTGCTCAGAAGGCACTACCGCCACGCTCTCTTCTTTCAAGTCTCAAGTCGTCCAAGGATCCCGGAAAAATGCCTCCAGTCCTGATGCTTGTTCCCAGCCTCGCTGCGCCCCACCTTGGAGAGAACGGCGCAACGGCTGATGAAATGCTGAGCGAAAATTTCAGTGCATGTATTTCCAGAGTCCCCGGCTTGTTCTACTAGCCCGCAGTGCTGCGGTTCTTGCACTCGTTCGTGTCTCGTCATAGAAAAAACATACTGGCAGACCCCATAGATATAATCGTGCTGTCATGATGTCATGCTCTCGCAATGGCACAATGCATACAAAAGAGTCGTTCCTCTTCGAACTATCTCCTCAAGAGCGGAATCAGGCAACCTGGATGGAAGACCCTGTTGATAAATTATTTTATGTCGGTCGCCCTGGCAAAGTCTGGAGGGTTTTCGCCCGTGAGGAACGCCTGAAACTGACTGGCAATGTATGTAGAGTTCCGAAAAGTGTCTTTGGGACGGTGGGGATGTACATGACTGGATGAATGCAATTAGCGAACTGATTGAACTAGTACCGCAATGATCCAAGGCTTACCTGCCGAATCCTCGTCTCCACTGTGTTCCGTCTCGACAGAATGGACAACGTCCTAGAGTAAACGTCTGTTACATGGAACATTTAAAAGTTTCAGAACCCTTGCACCGCGCCAGAAGAGAATGTCTCCGGGGTTAACCTTTGCGACAGAAGTCATGGTTTCTTCCAGTCTGAGGTGAGGATAAAGATTGGGCGTTGGCGTGGGCCCCTTGAAACTGGTGACCTGAGACGCGACACCTGGGAAATCGGGGGTCGAGATATCTGTACGGTCAACATAAGTTGATGCAAAGCGAACTGAAATGAAGATAAAGTTTCACCGAACTTCCAGTTCTTTGCACCGAGGATATCAGCCGAGTCAAGAGGCACGATCGGGCGGACGGAGGATGGTGTATGCGTTCGAAAGTGCGACGTCGGAAAAGACCCGTAGCGTACCCTGAGTGGGTGCCGTCTCACTGTGAAGTGGAGGAATATTTGTTATCCATGCGTGACGAAGATCCTCGAAGCTACATAACCAGGCTAACCTCATAGCTAACCAACCCTGGAAGGTCCTGAAGACGGTCGCTTGAGGTGGTCTTTAGTACAGAGAACTACGAGCGCCCAGACAGTGCTCTAGCCCGTAAGGATCATGCTGGCGCCACTTGCCGCTCAGGTTATCCTAGAAGCAATGGCGGAAGTTCGTGTCTTCCCATCGCTCGATCGAGCCACCTGTAGTCAAGAGGTCAGACTCCAAACATAAATCAAGTGAGGGAGCCTACCGTCGACATGGGGTGGGTGCACATCACCAGGGTGGCGGATCTGGAGCCGATCAGCGTATACCAGGGGGACTGAGAGATCTACACCCTCGGGAGTCTTTCCAGACTTGACGTGATATAAGTTGTCGAGCCACACAGCGGCTTTTAGGACGTTGGGGTGGGCACGATCCTAGACCTGAGGGCGGATCCAGCTAGAAAGAAACAACACCCCAGATGAAAACCGTCCTCTTGCACCTGACAACATCCACCTTCTCCAGGTCTGCAAAGGTCACCAGGGAAGGAAATATCGAACGTCGTGTGCACGATGTGGCACAGCCCACGCCTTGAAAAGTTCACTCGCGTCGGGACCTTCCTAGACGGTGCGTTCACCCAATTCGTGTAGCAGGTCATTCCACGACGCCGTGAGGTGTTCTTCAGTAATAGCGGAGAAAATCTCGCGCTTCAGGTCCAAAAAGCGGGAAGGCCAGTCACACGACTCCATGGTGAGTTATCTGAATCCTTACAGTTGGGGATGGATGGACCATGGTAAAACGGCCCACTCTTATAGCCGGTACCGACCTCCAGTGAAGAAGTCATGCAACCTTGCTTTGGGACACCGCGGTCCGTCTTCAACATCACGCACAAGCCTGGCAACGCACGAGTGACTTGCAAGTCCAGTGGGAGATTCTCCGGTAGTGTCCTAGGATTGGCCACATATCTGATTAGGAACTTGGTGCCCGTTAATAGTGACCGTCAGCGTGGAATCGGCTTGATGCTTAGCCTCGAATAACCAAGATGACGGGTAGACCAAAAGGGTTTACCCAGGAATGATGAAGCCCGGCCGAGGTCGCAGTGTAGGCGTTGTAACATTCGGTATCGGATGGTTCAAGTAGAAGACGTGTTCATTGAGGGTGCAGTTGGTAGTATCGAATAGCCCCTAATTAAGTAGAGATGAGATCCCCACGTCCCTACAGCCTCGCAACGTGCTCGTGAGGTTGACATAACCTGAATTGAGAACTGGGGAAAGAAAACGTTGTTCAGAATGCCACCGATTCGAAATCCAATTATAAATGCATATAATCCGAATGTAGCGTGCTGGAATGAGATCAAGAAGACGTGCAACAGAGGAGCGAAAGAAATGGAAAACAAGAAATGGAGGTCTCAGAGTTCAAGCGAACATTATTGATCTTCTGCCTCCTCCATAACCTCCTCCTCGTCTTCCGCACTGGCTTCTTGATACTGTGACCACCAGATAATCATCAAACAAGACCCAGAATCCGAAGATCAATCAACTTACTTGCTGATATTCAGAGCTGCCACGCGGTAGGGAAGGAAAAATTAGGAGTCATGAAACCTTGATGGTAAGCAATGTCTCACATTAAATCATTTGTGTTGCTCTCCGCTTCGGAGAATTCCATCAAGTCCATTCCCTCTCCGGTGTACCAATGAATGAATGCTCGTCGCTTGAACATCACGGAGAACTGGAAACATGAGAAGATCAGTAGCCAAACCATCAACCGAGGGAGAATTCTGACCTGTGCTAGGTTCCGCTTGAAAAGTTCTTGCATGGACGTCGAGTTCGCAAGCGCGATACCGGCCTAAGCAAGGTTCGTCAATTTTATGGATATACACATCGACATGGCTGACCTGTGGTTGCCCGACAGGAGGCATAGAGCACAGCGATACAGAGACATTGTCGGGAATCCACCTAGTCACATGCTTAGCTTGGGTGAAGTACCAAAATACACCAATCTCACTCGACGAAAAGGTGGGAATTCTTGCGCTGCAATTGGGCGACCGAAGTCTACAAAGCCGTTAACAAGTAGCATGGAGGCAACAGCGGGTTCTCACCTCCGCCTAAGGGAAGAGGTCTTCAATCAAGATTTCATGAGGCATCCATATCCGCTTACCTCATTGGATGACACCTTGCCTCGGAAGATACATGCAGCAGTCAAATATCGTCTACAGACCATGTCAAAACATATAACAATAAAGCAGAGTATTGTCACTCACCCAAATCGTGGATCGCATGCAACCAACAAGTTCCGGCGATCAAAGAGTCTAGAAAGAGTGAACAAGTTGATCGGACTAACGAGTTGTTTTACTTACGACGCGGTCAACTCTGGGACAGACAGTTTCTGGAACGCCCGCGCCTTGGGGTCATAAAAAGGTGCAAAACTGGGCATGAGGAAATGAAGCTAGAAAACACATTTACGATTGAGAATAACGAGTTTCTCGCGAGACCTACTCGAGGGAAAGGGATCAAGTTCATGCCAAGTTTCCGCAGGTCACTATTGGGGAACTTGGTCATTCTCCTGTTCTATCCAAAGCATAAGAACTCACCCATTCAACTGGCCAGGGAACCGAAGACTAGTACTAACGCCACACATGACTTTCGCGATAAGCTGCATGTATAGTTCTATTCGATGGTGCAATGACATTTGACTGTAATGACTCGCCTGATTCAGATCGTCGAAATTTGGGGTCTTGATCTTGAGCGTCCGGACGGCAATATCGTACCTGCTCTCAGTTGGTGGGTCTGGACGTGCACGATCGATTGTGTGCACTTACAAGGCCTCGTTGTCAATGCAAATTGTCAAATCGCAGTTGTCAATCAGTTGATGGATGGACAACAGGGCATTGTATGGCTGTTTCACTGGTTAGAAGGCCGGTGGTGCAGAAATCTGAAGACCTGACCTCTACGACGGTTTCCGACACCTGATATTTGGATTAGTCATTTTCTTACCGTACAGCTAGTGGACTAACATTTGGCGAGGGCAGGACAGAAAATGTTTGGAGCATCCGATCAGGGAATTCCTGCGGACAATCAGAATAAACTTTGAAAATAAGACGAGTATATCTTGCCTCCCGCAACTTGGACAATAGAAGGGATCCAAGACCGGCTCCAGTACCCCCTCCGAGGGAGTGAATGATCTGGAATCCCTGGAGAGCATCGCATGCTTCCGACTGTCTTCTTATGACATCGAAGATGCCGTCAATGAGCTCAGCACCTAAATGGAAACTTTGGTGAGCTGTATTTCATTTCACGGTCAAGGTCAACGGGGTACCCTCTGTATAGTCTATCTCCCGGGAAGAATAAGCTTGCGCCATGATCATATATGACGCTGCGACTCACATCCCTTGGCCCAGTTATTTCCAGCCCCTGAGTCGCCAGTGAAGAACGTATCTGGTCGGAAGAGCGCTCCGAGCGGTCCTGATCGTATCTGTGGTAACGTCAGCCTTGATTGTTGTGAATAGAAACACTCCAGGAGCACTGACGTGATTGCAGACCCCCGCCTCGAGATCGATCTGCACACTCCTCGGAACGTACTTGGTCGGGCCAGCTGAATCGACAGGCGAGAAGTACACGCCAGCCTTCAAAGGAAAGAAACTTTAGTTTATTACTTCAGGTTGCAGAAATGTACTGACACGCTCTATCTGCAGAGGATCTTTGCCCACGTACATCTGAACCCGCGTGCCGACGCCACATTGTCAATTCCGAGGCATAGCAAAGTTCGAACTTAGAGGCAGCTTACCCCCGAATCATCGAGACCATGTTCAGCGAGAAGTATTTTCCAAAACCTTTCTCCAACCTGGTTTCCGGCCTGAATTTTGTCGATCAGGTTGTTAGGGTTGGCATCCGGAGAAGTTGCAAGGATGATCAATTACCTGGCCAGCCTGATCAAGGAGGTATCTCAGACACACTGAATCAGAGAAAATGGCTCTAAATTACCTGAATGTTTATGATTTCTCTGGACATGGCAGTAAGGAGAGAAGAGTTGACGTGACTGCTGTCTTTGAACAGAGTCGACTTGAACCCTTTACGGACGAAGCTTCGGAAACAGCCGCACGTGACCGTGTTCCACATTCGCGTTTCGACAGCTTCGCCATCCAAGGGGTCAGCAAGGTCTCGCCTGCCAAATATACTGTTGAGCACCTTCAATAGCCAGGGCAGTGCGACAAAAATGCGCTTTAGAGCAACGGTAGAAAACGTTCCCATATTCTTCCGTAAGTCAACTTCCTCTGCATCGTTATATCACTCACTATCCTCCGTGTCAGGTATCATTCAAGCTGTCGAGAAATTGCAAAAGAAATGCATCATCAAATTCACCGAGAACGAGATGCACATAATCTGCAACGATGACGCCAACGAAGGAGGTATCCAAGTCTGGTCGTGAGCCCTCCACCGCTCGATAATTCCCTCCTTGACTAATCTTAGCCACCCCAACAGCGTCGTCAAAGTTGACTCGATATTCACCAACTACCGCATACAGTCGAATGCAGAAAATAAAATCACCGTTACACTATCTACAGAGGCACTGCTGTCTGCCCTCCGATCGTCGTCCTCCTCTGCATCCTCCTCTTCAACTGCAGCTGCAATCATGCCGACATATGACGCCGAGGAGCTTGTCATGAAACTAGCGAAGAAAAACGACCAAGCCATGCTCAGTTTCGAAATGTTCGGCGTCTCGCGGACTGGCCGGAAAGTGCGTGTCGCCCACGATGTCAGGATCGACGTGATGCAACCCGCCGAAGTCGAAAAACTCCGTGAGCCCCTGTGTCCCGACCCAGAGGTAAGTCTCACACAATTAGGCGTCGATGCATTTGACGATCCACCGGTGTTGAGGCCACCATTCTACTTCCCCAATTGCAGAAAATGCGCACCATCGTGGAAAGGCTTCGTCTCCTTGCTGATGTTTTAACTCTCAAGGCCAACAATAGTGGGAAACTCCAAATTGCCATCAATACAGATACTGTCAAGCTGGAAACACAATGGGTCGGATGCACGAATCCATCCATGAGTATGTGGCCTTGCTCTTTGGCCGTCAACGATATCTGTAGTCATTTGGCAACACCACAGGACAGGCCCCCGACGAAAACGCGCCAGAGCCAGAAACTTTTGAAAACCCAGATTCCGACAAAATGTTTTCTGTTCACGTGTCTATTCGCAGCTTCATCAAATTTCTCAACAGCCACGTGGTTTCAACTGCGACCATCGCATGTACGTCTCATACCTTGAACGTGTCTTCCCGGTGCATAAATTTCTTCAGGTCTTTGTCACAATCATTGTGCGATTTTGTACGTGTACATCGGAGACGTGGCCAACGCGGGAGGCGTGCTCACGTTCTATATCCCGAGCATTATTGACGATGACGACTGAGGGCGCCTGCCACTCCCTTTTTTGTCGGTGGCTCGAGCTGACCATCCCACTTCTCTCCGTCGTTAACATTCGAGGACCTGTGTAACCAAAGGCACGTGTCCTGGAAGTCTTTTTTTGGTGTCTGTCCTGACAGCTGTCGTTCAAAATAATGTCGTTGACGCCAGAGTTGGGTCCACACCTGTAAACCGGCCTTCGGTTTCCTTGGTAGGAGACACCTCGCAATGGTACAAGTAGAACAAAAGAATACAAATTGATGTGCCTATCGAGAGTACAAATCACCACGTATGACAGATGTTCATACTGAAACAGAAGCACAAGATCGTCAACAAAAAATTCCAGTCCAAGCTGGCACCAATGCAAGGGTGCAGCCACTTTATTATTATTGTATCATATCAATTCCAAGCTTCTGAGCAAAGCTTATCTGGTCGCCTGCTGTTCCTGCCACGACAATCTATCTTGCCACAGTCCTGGCAGGCGTTGAGACAAAAGGTGCGTCCGCCTTTGCCTTTGCAGTCTTGGGAGCCACATTTGCAGCAGTGCCGCGTGCGCTTTTGGGAGGGCTCCAGGATTGCTACTTCAGAAGTGTTTTCACCATATCCAAATGGTCTCTTCAACCCGTTCTGATCTGCTCCCGGCTGTGCAGGCGACGGCGGAGGTGCGTTTTGGTTTTGAGCAGGCGGAGGGAAATAGGGATAACCAGCATAAGGATAGGTAACATAGGGACCAGGTTGCGCAAAAGTGAAATGATTGGGTTGAGCTGATGTAGATGATGAAGCCGGAACATCAGGCGTAGCACTGGTTAGCGCAGACGATGAGGGTTGGGGTTGATGTTGGGGCTGGGGTTGTGCCGGTTGTGCTGCAGCAGCCTGATTCGGTCCAGCTTCAGCAGCAGCACTGTTCGCCTTCCATGCGTCATTATACTCATCCGAGGTGTTCTAGTCGCGTCATTAGCATCGAGGGCACAATCAGCGATGATGGAGTGCGCACTTGAGAAGTGGATAAATTTCCACTGTCAGGTTGGACAAGGGGGGAGATGCCTCGGGCGTCCTCACCTGCGCCATCTTCCTCCTCTTCCTCTTCGTGTTTTTCCTTGTCGTCTCTGAGAGGGTTTTGGATGGCACCAATGACATGGAGGATTGCATCTTTAGACATTCCCACCCTTAAACAGCCCTTGACCATGTTCCACAGAGATTTCGATACACCCATTGCGTGCCAATTCCAGACGTTCGTCCCACTCCCCATATCAGAATCACCTTGGAGTAGCTTAGCAGGGAACTCCTCCTTCAGTCTCGCTGGGAGAGCTTGCATAATCGAGGCGTCTGTGCTCGCAAACTTGCGGCCGTCGGGTGTAGTGCCAACAACACAAGTTGCACTTTTGCAAACATATTCGCAACCAATGATGAAGAATGGCTTCTCGAGGTCGTACACTTTGATCGGTCCGCTTCTGATGCGGCCCCGGTTGGTAAGTGGAGAAGTACAATTAGTGCATGCGATACCGTTGAACACAAGTGGAAGAGGATCCCAGTAAAGGAATCTATGCTCCGAGAGAGTGCGAGCGTTCGGACCAGAAGCAATCAAGGAGAGATACGCTGGTGAGGATGGAAGCCAGAAGGTTTTCAGAACCGAGTACAGTGAAGGTATCGAATGCGCATCTTTGCTTTGGTTGGATGATGGGGCTAGGGAAGCGAGGTGAGATTTGAAGGCATCCTCAACGGTCGGTCCTGCGCTTGGCAGTGGGTTCGGAGCGGCCAAAGCCGCGAGCAGTGATTGCAGAAACAAATCAGGTTTAACTCGTAAAAGCTCAGCCCATTCATCCCTGTTGAGATTGGGATCGATGTGGTACGGCTGATGAGATGATCCGCCCGCAGCACCATTACCATTGGAGACAGCGAGTGGAGGTGCCGAGATAGATGTCTGAGTTCCAGGCAAGGCAAACCCAGTCTGCCAATTTGGGATTCCGGGGTGCTGAGGATAATATGCCTGACAAAGGGCACTATGTTAGGGGGAGCGCTTTCCTATGATGGGGATACTCACCCCTGGAAAAGGTACACCTGGTGGGAGCTGCGCAGCTTCTGCATTTGCTTTTCCAGAAGGCTTACGTAGGTGACTTGCTCGACGGGCACCGACGGACCCGGCAGGAAGACCATCTTTCCTGGGTCGTCCAACAGGTCGCTTGATCTTCTCTCCAACCATCACGGGGCTATCTGTGGACTGTTTTTTTCCGCTGCCTTTGGGCCTGCCAGGCCTGCGTTTCGTGGGTTGTACATCAGGGTCCGCAGCGGCTGCAGCATGACCATGAGCAAAGGCTCTATGGAGATATAGAACACATACCTTGTACTACGGAAGGCCCTGGTTCAGCAGGCAGGTTCGGTAGAGCGCCATCCATCAGAGGCGGGGTGTAATCTTTTGGTGTACATTAGCGTTTTCCGTCGTGGCAAAAGTGCAATATTCAAAGCAAGAACGAAGAGAAAAATATCTCTGCAACAAAAACCGAATACATATACGAAATAACCCAAGCTTGAGGGTTGAGAAAAAAATGTTATCCAGGGCAAGATAAAACCAACTATCCCAGCAAGTGACATCAGGCTACCAACTCCCCCAATGCATAAAATTCAGAAAAATCACGAAAGATAACACATTGCTGGTGTAATATCTTGGAAGAAAACACTCACAAGATATCACCAAAGAACTGGGTGGAGGATTTGCGAAGAGTTTTTTGTTATCCTGTTATCCCCTAATGTTCAGCTGTCGTGTTCGTGAGAAATGCCCTGCAATCACGATGGGGTTTTCTTTTCCTGTTATTTTAATCGGAGCTAGAATAATTTACAGCCACATTTGACCTTGTGCGATGAGTTATTGTCAGAAGCTTTGACCTCCAAACTCCAGTGTCAAGCCTTCAAAGTTTCAAGGTTAGTGGTCCTCGTCCTGTTCCGATTGTCCTATCTGGTGTTTCCCCATCCATGATGAGTTTCAACCGAATGCAATTAGGAAGTGCCGTCTCAAAGAGATCTCTTCAGAGGTCTCTAGTGTCGATTCCCGGTTCTCTGACTTATCTGTGTTCTTCCCACACCAAGAACCAGCTGACCTTGCTTTTCGGTTTCAGGTTCCTAGCTTGGGTGCAAGTGATGATCCGTTTTCATACCTGGAGTGTTTCTAGAAGAGACACTAGCGGTCAGCCTATGTCGTTTTCCCTTCTGCGCTGGGTTGGCGGACCCATGTGCAGAAAACTGAACAACCCCCCACAGTTATCAGACAAGTAATATACCGTACGCCATTCTAAACATGTGCATGCTAACATTTTCGAAGCACAGCTTTGTCTTGCTAAGCCGTTATATATCACCTTATTCAACTTCGCTTAGTCGGCCCAGGCAGTCAAGCAAATGCCAATGTCGACTAAATGAGACCATTTGGGAACTCGGGATTCGCCCCTCCGAGTCTTTCGAGTCGTCCGCCCCACACGACTTATGTCTACAGTTAGTAATAATACTAATAGCGGTCCCTCTGATTTGAATGTACTCTAAGAGGCAGCGTCCCTTGACGCTGACACTTGACAATTCTTTTGCCATGCAATGCAGAGTTGTGATTGGTAGACACGCTGACGAAAAAGGCAGGTCCCTGAGCTATACCAAAAGAGTCTGCTCAATGAGTGCTCAACGAGCACTTGGGTTTGTTGATGTTGGTTTAACTCAGATGGCCCATAGTGGCCACACATCATGCTGACTCTGATCCATGTCCATGAGCTGCAAAAAATACTACCCAAGGGGTCAGAGATCTCCTGGTCCTCCATTTTTCAATTCATTACACTGGTGGTCCATGTAAAGAATGACATCATACTTGCACAACTTGGAGATTATGACCTGGCTGCCCTGCCAAAGAATCTTTCCAGTGCACTGTTGAAATCTCTTGCTGCTAGTAGCAACATCAGTACAAATGATGTGCCAGTGTACTGGTCAACATTTGAATCCATCATTTGCCATGGGCTATGTGGTGGATTTGATGATCTGGATGGTTCTTTGTTAATATTTTCCTAGCATGGGCAGAAATATGGGATAGGTGAGCTATGAAGTGGCAATCCAAGTCTGTGAAGACAACACAGCATGCTGCTGTGCTTTATATGCTCTTCCATGGACCCATTGCAACATATTCTGTCAGCCTCAGTGTGACTGTACATGTTTTACCTCCTGTTAAGTCTGGTTCCTCCAGTCTGTCCATTGTTCATGGAGGTGTCAGAGTGGACTTGGCTTCAATTTATGTGTTGTGCCCTTGCCCAAGTTCAGTCCAAGGATTTAGCAGAGGAGCAGAGGAGCAGAGGAGCAGAGTTCAGGTGGAGGATCAAGGGGATGACAGGAGAGAAGATAAGTCAGAGGGTCAGAGACTCAGAGTGGTGATGAGGAGACTAGCTTCAAATTATTGACAAAAACTATAAGAGGGCAGGGATTTCCCAGACTTGGTCACTGCCTAAGGAGGGCAAAAAAACAACTATATTCACCTATAAGAGGGCAGGGATTGCCCAGACTACTAGGAATTAGCTAGGAGCAGTAAATATTTTTAAGGGAATGAACCTCAGTTGCTGCTTAAGGAGGGAAAAGAACAACTGAGGAATTTGAAGGGAAAAGTAAGTATATGTACATACTGCAATGGGCAGAGAAGTGCTTGCTAATGAAAGGGGATTAGGCATAAATCTAGGAACATAAAGGATATGGAAGAGAGAGTTAAGCAATGTAGGATGAGGACAGGAATACCCCTGGAAGATCAGGAGTGGTAGCTGGACTTGGGTAGGAAAATGAGATAACAGTCCAGACAAGAATCATAGGTCTGTGCAGACTCCAAGTGATTCCACATGGAAACTCCAGGTTTCCAAGTTTCCAGGTGTCTGTGACTGTGTTCTAGGTTTAGAGGATTCTGGATTCTGGAGTTCACTGTACTTTGTCAGTTATCTGGTGGAAGCCTTGGGACAGAGTTGGGAGGAGTAACTCTAGTTGATGGTAGAAGTCATCTATGATGATGATCCAGTACTTATACCCTTCCTGAGATTGAGGAGTTATCAGACCTCCGACATCCATGTAAACTATTAGGAGTGCTCAGATCATGTGGGATTCCTCTAGGAGTTCAAAGGGGAGCTTCATCTTTTTGAGAATGCAGGCCTCACAGAAGGACAGAGTTCTGGTCAGGACATTGATCCCCTAGAGTTGTCCCCACTTGACCATGTGTTCAATCTGTGCTACAGAGATGTGTCCCATGCATTGGTGGAGAAGGTTTATGTCCACTGCAGCATGTGCTGCTTCCTTTGGGGATCCCAGAATGATGTTTCCATAATATAGCCCCTGTTGATGAGTTCCAGTAAGAATCAGAGTTCTTCCCTTTCAGACATAGCATGTGCTGGAACTGGCTGGGAAAATGGTAGAGATGAAAAAATACAGTGAACTCCAGAACTTGAACATCAACTCCACATTTCTGGAATGTCAGAGTTTGTACATCTGCTCCACTGCCAGGTGCATCTGCTCGGAGTTTCAGCCCTGTTCAGAATCCATGGGGAACTTCCACAGACTCTTATTGTACCTCATCATTCTTTACTCGTCATCACTCCTGAGCCTCCAGGGATGCTCCATCACTTCCTTACATCACTTAATTCCATTTCCCCCTTGTTCCTGTTCCTATTCCCTTCATTATTATTAGTGAGTGCTTCTCTGCCCACTCTGCTACACATATATACTTAGTTTTGACTTTGGATTCCTCAGTCATTCTTTCCCCCTCTTTGGCAGTGGCTGATGTGAGTTTACTTTATACATATTTACTACTCCTAGCTAATCCCTAGTAGTCTGGGCAACCACTGCCCTATTATAGTTTTTGTCAGGTTATGAGTCCCGCTAGTGCATACTAGTGGAAAGAAACCTCTCCAGAACAACTCAACTATTGTGCAATCCCTCAGTGCACATCCAGACAAACTCTGGACACTTGGGACTTTTACCATGTTGTCCAATGCAACCTTCACTGACACTCCCACATGTCCGACTCTGATTGGTCCCTCAAACTTCCAATGCTGGAAACTCCAGATCACAGTGAACTTCAAAGGGAAAAAGTCCTAGGCATGGCCCTGGGAACTAACACCTGTCCAATCACATTCCTCAGCATCCCAGGTATCACCACTGCTATACCTGTTCCTGCCATGTACCCCAGCGTTCCTGGTCCCTCAACCATTTCCCTTACCTTATCTGGATCTCTGACAATCTCTGGTACAGCCATGGTGGAAGAAGTTAAAAAATGGACGGAGTCGAACAAGAGAGTGCATGGAATCATTCAGGACAGCATCAGAAATTCCCTTCCGCTCAAGATGGAGATGCATATCACCACCCAGGATCTCTTTGATGCCCTCCTATCCATTCACCAAGCATCAAACCTTGCCTCCACCTTCTACATATTCCAACAGCTGTTCAACTCTGCATGGTCTGGAGGTGCTGCCATATCTGAGCACATTGCATTGCTCCAGACTTTGGAAGCCCACCTTGCCAGAATGAAGTTCATGGTTGACACCAGACTCCTTGCCTTTGTCCTCCTAAACTCCCTTCTGAAAACTCTGGAATGGAACATGTTCACCTCCTCCATCATCAACACTGTTGAAGATAGCAAACTCACTTTTGATGCCATGGAAATCTGAATCACCTTGGAGGAGGTGCACCTCAATCCTTCCAGATCCTTGGACTCTGCCCTCAAGGTCTCCAACAAGTCCTCCACTCATTCACCAAACTCTGCTGCCTGGTGCAAGCACCACCAACAGTCTAGACACAACTCTGATGACTGCTATGCTTACCAGTGTCAGACAAAGGAACTGAGAAAAAGAGGAGGAGGAAAGAAATGGGAGAAAAAGAAGGAGAAAGCTAATGTGATGGAGGATGCTCCAGATGTTACCCCTAAAACTCCGGACATTTCAAACATAGTTAGCAAAGGTGTATCCAAGTCTCTAATGGCATGCGTTCTTGCCTACTTGTCATCCAAACCCAAGGCCAGTGGGAGAAATGCCATTGTCATTGACTCCGGAGCTATGTCGAACATGGTTCCACACTGATCCTGGTTCTGGACCTACTCCCTGCTGGTTCCCCCTCATCCCATCGCCTTTGGAGACAACTCCACAACCTCCACTATTGGAATCAGAACAGTTGCACTCTTCTCCACCATCTCCGGAAAGAAGTATGAAATCACCCTGACCAATGTCCTGCTCATTCTGGAATTCTGGATTTTGCTGATCTCTGTAAACTGCCTCTCCACTGCTGGAATTTCTACCATGTTCCCAGCCAGTTCAAGCACATGCTACATCTGAAAGGGAAGAACTCCAGTTCTCACTGGAACTCATCAACAGGGGCTATATCATGCAAAGGTCATTCTGGAATATCTGAAGGAAGCAGTGCATGCTGCAGTGGACATAAACCTTCTCCACCAACACATGGGACACATCTCTGTAGCACAGATTGAACACATGGTCAAGTGGGGACAACTCTGAGGGATTGATGTCTTGACTGGAACTCCATCCTTCTGTGAGGCCTGCATCCTTGGAAAGATGAAGAAGCTCCTGTTTGAACTCCTAGAGGAACCTTACACAAACCCACTCCAAATAGTCCACACTGATGTCAGAGGTCCAATAACTCCTCAATCCCAGGAAGGGTACAAGTACTGGATTATTATTGTAGATGACTTCTGCCGCTTTCCTTGGATCTACTTCATGAAACACAAGAAGGAAGCACTCCAGATCTACAATTGCTGGAAAGTCAATGTTCAAACGCTCTTCTGCATGGAGGTCAGACAAGAGAAATTCTCTGATGCCTATGTGGATTTCATCCATAGTGATTCAGGAGGAGAATACATCAATGAGGCCTTCCGAGAGCAACTCCGAAAGGATGGAACTCTGCATGAGACCTCCACTCTTTACACTCTGGAGCAAAATGGATTAGCAGAGTGGATGAACCAGATGTTATCCCTCCTCGCAAACACCATGCTGGAGGAGTCCTGACTCCCAAAGTCCTTCTGGGCAGATGTCATGGCCACAGCTGCCTACATCACTGCCCTATTATAGTTTTTGTTAAGAGAGTCTGGTGGTTGAAAGGTGGTTTACAGAGATGAGGGAAATATGGAACTCTGGAATGAGCAGGACATTTGTCAGGACAATTTCATGATTCTTTCTGGAGATGGTGGAGAAGAGTGCAACTGTTCTGATTCCAATGGTGGAGGTGGTGGAGGTGTCTCTAAAAGCAATAGGATGAGGTGGAACCAGTGGGGAGTAAGTCCAGAACCAGGACCAATGTGGGACTATGTGGGAAGTAGCTCTAGAGTCAATGATGATGGTGCCTCTTCCACTGGCCTTGGGTTCAGACAACAAGTAGGCAAGAATGCATGCCATTAAAGACTTGAATACACCTTCAGTAACTATGTTTGCAATCTCCAGAGTTTTAGGGGGGAACCTCTGGAGTGTCCTCCATCGTATTGGCTTTCTCCTTCTTTTTCTTCCATCTCTTTCCTTCTCCTCCTCCCCCTCCTCCTCCCCCTCCTCCTCCTCCTTTCAACTCCTTTGTCCAACACTGGTAAGCATAGAAGTTGTCAGAGTTGTGTCTGGATTGTTGGTGGTGCTTGCACCAAGTGGCAGAGTTGGGTGGACAGGTGGAGGACTTGTTGGAGACCTTGAAGGTGGAGTCAGAAGATCCAGAAGTGTTGAGGTGTGCCTCCTCTGAGGTGGTTCAAGTTTCCATGGCATTGGAAGTGACTTTGCTGTCCTCAACAGTGTTGATAATGGAGGGGATGAACATGTTCCATTCCAGAGTTTTTGGAAGGGAGTTAGGAGGATGAAGGCAAGGAGTCTGCTGTTAACCACAAACTTCATTCTGGCAAGGTGGGCTTTCAAATTCTGGAGTGACACAATGTGCTCAAAGGTGGCAAAACCTCCAGACCATGCAGAGTTGAACAGCTGTTGGAATATGTAGAAGGTGGAGGCAAGGTTGGAAGCTTGGTGGATGGATGGGAGTGCATCAAAGAGCTCCCAGGTGGTGGTGTGTATTTCCATCTTGAGTAGAAGGGCATTGCTGATGCTATCCTGAATGATTATGTGTGCTCTCTCATTCTGCTCCATCCATTTCCAGACTTCTTCCAATGTGGCTGTGCCAGAGATCATCAGAGTTCCAGATGAGGTAGGGGAAACTGTTGAGGAACCAGGAACATTGGGGGACATGTGGAAGTGTCAGCACATCAGGAAAATTGTGAAGAAATGATATATCCATATATGACATTATCTATCATGAAAAGTATATATTAATCATCAGAGTGATACACACTCTGATCATGGTATTTAATCTCTGGGTGTGATGATAGCACAGACCAAAAACTATCAGCTATATTTGATAGTCCATATAAATCAATATAATAATCAAAGATCATTGCTGTCATCATTGCCATGGGAAACACTCTGAATGTGTTTTTGTGCCTGGTCCATTTTAACATACTTGTATCTATTATCTGAATTTATGATTTCTATCAGGGAATATATTTCAAAAATCATGTTAAAAAAATCCAAAGTAAAAATCAAAACTCCACTTCATTCATATTCACATTCAATATTCATAGGTGAAAAATGTTTCCATTCCTCAAGCAGAGACCTAGACTGCCATTATAGACTACCAGTGTACTTAAAAAAAACCACTAGAATGCAAAGTTAGGAAGAAAAAACACTTACAATCTGATTCACACAAGTTATTTGACTTACCAGTGATGAATTCACCTTGGATGATGACTCTGACCTGAGCAATAGCCCAGAGACAAGAGTGACTTTGCCTCTGAGGAAGATATCAGAGGACAAGAGTGAAGAAACTTGAAAAGCAGCAGAGGGTGAGTTTATATAATATGTACTGTATAGTATTTACAAATTATTTCCCATGCTTCTGACTGGTTTCAAGACTATTCTATGATATTCATAACTAGAGTAAATAGCTGCACACCAGAGTGAAGTAGTTTGATTAGTTAAATATCATAGAATGTCATTGTATATCATTGTGAAGTATGTCTGGTCAGCAGGTGTAACAAAATTATTATATTATGACATCATGACAACTTTAGATATTTCTTTTTCAGAGCCACAAAATCATGGTAAATATATGATAACAATGATGCCAGACTGAGTACCAGATAATAACAGTTGATAAATTTTCAAGATGTTCACCAGGGATTATATAGTCTCATTGGTGAGTTGTCTTTCTAGTATCAGAGGATCAATCAAGCATCTTTCTGATGGTAATCTTAAGCAAAAGATAATGGTATATAAACATTTATCCTTCCATATCATATTGATGCATGTTTGTAAAATATGTCTGGCTATACCTGCACCTCACAGTTCTCCTGATGCAGAGGCTGTATTGGGTGTCATGGTAGAAGTCCTGAGGGTCTGGAGTTTGTCCAGATGCACACTGAGGGATTACATGAGAGTTGAGTTGTTCCGGAGAGGTTTTCTTTCCACTAGTATGTGCTAACCAGTGGTTGTCGAGTTAAGCTTAACCCCTTGACAAGTTGAGAGGTTAATGTGTGACCGAAAATATAATCATGTGCAGATAACATTATAGTACACTGAAAATAATGTAGAGTAAAATACAAAATCCACACAACCAAGTATCTGGGAGTCAGAATACACCAGACCACAGCCTCAGTCAGTTGACACTACCACCTCAATGCCTGTTGCATCTCCAGTGTGGGAGCATTGGTATAAGGGCCCAGTGTTTACTGGTTACAAAACCTATCATGAGGCAAGATGCAAGCATTGTGTGGCTGTGATCAGATGAGAAATCTTGACACTCAAGCTAAATGCATTCATGGCAGGTACACAGTCAATGCCTTCATAAGAGGAAGCCATGATACTGGAAGAATGTAAGTTCTCATGGTTACAGGACTACATTCCAGCACTTACATTGGTTATACTAGTGCAAAGGTCAATGAAACCAATCTGTGGCAAGCTGAACAACATGCTCAAACATACTGCAAACTGCCTAAACAGCACACTGTCAATACAAAAGTGGGAAAAAAATGAAATCCAGTGCTGAGAAATTCAAGCAGTGGACAAAGAGAATGCATGACTGGGTCTGCAGTCATGACTACAACAGTCACCAACCACCTTGCATCATTCTCATACACCAAGCATACCAATAAAGGAACAACCTGCACCTCCCATGAATTCCCATCAAATGAACTCCACAGGGCCCAGGGTCCAAGTTCATGGTGATGAAGTCTTCTATGGCAAGACTGTGGCAAGTGTTGCACAAGCTTGGCCAAGCTCTTTCCAGGCAGAACTTACTGCTGATTTGTGCAAGCTGATGCTAGTTTGCAACATAGCCTGGTGGGCAGTAGATCAGCCATATTGGCACTTTTTCTTTTTTTTGAAAAATGGCTACCTTTTGCCTTAATTCCAGGAAGCAAGCAGCTGTTGGGCAGGATTCTCAACAAGGAAGCTGAAAAGGTGATAGAGGGGATGAAGCTGAATGTCAAGAATATATTCATAACAGGGCAATGCAATGGTTGGAAAAATATTGTTAAATCATCAATTGTTGCATCAATGTTGAGCATGTTGTGAGTACCAATTGGTATCATTTGATAATCTCATCTAACAATAATATAATAGCCTTATCTACTCAACACTTGCAACATATAAGACAGGCCAAAGATGGCAGAAAACCTGCTGGAAATTGTTCTGGGTGAAATCAAATATGCAATGGAGGTCTTGAAGGTGAAAATCATGGCTTGGTGCACTGATGCAGGTGGGGACTCAGCAAAGATGAGGCGGCTCCTGGTTCAGAAATTCCCTCACCTTATCATATGTAGTTGACTTCTGGGCTTATCAAGTAAATGCAATATCCAAATATCAATTTTGGTAAATAAATTATGGCTCACTTCAAAATTAGGTGAACCTCATTGTTGGAGACCTCTTCAAATTAAAAGGAGCATTTGCAAAAAACATTGATGATGCACTCAAGGTAGTGAAGTGGTTCAACAACCATAGCCAAGCATTAGGTATCCTCTGTAGTGTTCAGTGGTTGAAACTTGAAGCCATGTTATGCCTTATTTTGCCTGTGCTCATCCACTGGGCATCTCACTACCTCTGTATTTGCAGGCTGCTCAAGTTGGAGCTGACACTCAAGGAGGACCTACTTCAGTACAGTAATGAACTACTGCTTGCAGCAGGCCTGAAGGCAGACCCAAAGAGAAAGGCTGGTGGGGTCATTGCAATTGTGTCATATCCTGTGTCATGCAAGTTGACTCCACTACTCCAGAGCCTACTCTGGACCAAGTCCACTTTCCTGCCTATACACAAGTCTGCCTTTCTGCTTCTCCACTTCTCTCTAATACTTCCATTCCTGTGCCTTGTTCCTCATCCTTCATACTTTTGACAGACATTTGACATATCTAATAATTCCACCTTCTGATTCTTTCCATTCTGATTCACCTTGACTCATTCTGACTCATATTCCATCCAACTCTGGTACTCTGGTGCCCTCTGTGTCTACTTGTCATTGTAATATATAAACCCTTGTATTTTGTATTCTGCAGTTTGAATATTGACTTTGATTGCTCCTCTGTTCTGTCCATCTAAGTCCTTCTCTTGACACTTGAAGCCAGCCTTCTTGTCATCACTCTGACCCTCTGTTCCCTGGCTGCTTCTCTGACCTCTCTGCTCTGCTGCCACTTTGTCACTCCAACAAATACCTGACTGAACTTGGGCAAGGGTGCAACACACAAGTTGAAGCTGATGTCTGCTGCCACACCTCTGACAACTCCAGACAGCCCAGAGGAACTGAACTTAACAAATTGTACAAAGGAATGAGTTCTGGTATAATCTTGAGCTGTACTACATTTAATATTAATTCCTCTTCAGTTTGCTCACATTTATGCTGGGGTCAAGTGCCATCTTGAACCACTTGCCATTGCTACAATTGCAATGCAAAGTGATTATGTGTGCCTTGATGTTGTGTTAATCATGCTTGTGACACTTTACCACAAATTCAGCCACCCTGGGCCTGATGTCAACCAGACAGTTGCTGAGGTGATACTCTGCAGTCTTGAAAGTGATGGGCAAGAGCAGATTGTCCAGTTTTCATTCTTGCTGTTGTGTTCAATCCATTCCTCTGACTCTCCTGTGTTTCCCCTCAAAGCTCATACAGACAATTTAGCAGGGCCCTTGTTCAAAGCACATACAATTTACATAAGGTAGTCATCTTGCAAAACTGATGAACCTCACATGATGTGACAAAAGTGTGACACTGTGCAATAAACAGATGTTAAGGTATGCCAATGCTGCTGAAAGTCAGCAAGTAGTTAGTAAGCACTTGTAGGTACAGTATGAATAAGAGTGAATAGTATATAATGCATTTGGATGTCCCATGCCTGACACAGATATCAGAAGAGTATTCTCCAGTGGTGAGTGGTTCATCAGCTTGGGTGAGGGAGAGCAACACTGTGACTCACAATGCAGCATGACATTCCTGTCCTGAACAGTACTTGAAGATCCAACCCCATTTGTCTGGCAATGTTGCCGTTTAATGTTAAATGTGGGACAAAGTTCATCAATAATCAATTTTCGCATTTTTCTCTTGCAATGCTAATAACTAACTCACAACTTCATCTCTTGCTATTCCATACTGCTTGTATGTTCATTACTACAATGTGAATATGGTACCAGTATAGATTACTAGGAAAGTTGGTTGTTTGTTTTCAATTAATTTTGCAAGGCCATCACTCAGGATGTCATGTCGATCACGTGAGGTTCATCAGTTTCGCAAGACAACTACCTTAATTGCCTTTGTTGAGCCTAATATTGAGTTTTGCAAGGCTTTTCACAGTTACATTTTGAATACTGAGAGTGGTCAGATGAAGGGATGAGTTTGTGAGGACACAAGGAGCAAGCAAAGAAGGAAGTAAGTTGATGTTTGTTCACACAATTAAAATCATTCTCATGTCACAAACAGAAAAAACCCATTGACCTCCTCCAAATTTGGCATGAACTTGGTTTCATCATGGTTGGACTTAATGGGCCTTGTGAAGATGCAGATGGCACCACAGCCCTGCCCCAAATGGCATATCTGGCTTGATCCACCTTGCACTTGCCCTCCTGTCAGTCACCCCAAATTCAGTGGCAACAGAACATATCTTTAGCCAATTTGGAATCATTCATAGCTGCCTCTGCAATTGCTTGAGCTCAGAAAAAGTTCACAAGCAGGCCTCAGTTCATTCAGACACAATTGTGCAGTATGGCTCAATTCATTGTGTGAAGCAATTTTTTTTTGATGAACCTGATTCAGACAAGGAGAGCACCACACAAACCTCAAGGTTGTTGTCAACAACTGCCCCATCTTCAAGCAGCAGCCCTACCAACACTTTGTTGTCTGCCAGTGGTGCTCACACATCCTCCTAATGACATACCAAGACCCCAACACTATCAGTGAGCACTCACACTCTTTCACTCCAATCCTTGAAAACCTGCTAGAAGACTTGACAGACATGGAATCATCTGGTGACCAATGTTCCACTCCCCCAGCACCTTTCAATCCATCCTTGTTAACTCTCAAGAACCTTTTTTATTACCCTTCAGGCAGGAGCTCAGCATTAACTCTCACCAAGTTCTGGCACTCCTGCATCCATGGTTTTCTGCAGGGGATTGAGTATTACAACACTACAAATGAGATTGCACAGCAGAGTAGCAGTGTGATGGTGACCATTGAGATACTCTATTTTTACATTGTTAATAATTTCACATTTCATATTTTACATTGGTTTATTGTTTATTTGTTGCAAGACTTAGCTTACTATCTTGGCCTGTTGTAACTACAGTCTCTTATTAGTTAGATGATAATGCATTGACTTCAACTTGGTCAAGGTTATCTAGGTCAAAGTTGGGGT
Organism: Paxillus rubicundulus Ve08.2h10; assembly: GCA_000827395.1. Lineage (NCBI taxonomy): Eukaryota > Fungi > Basidiomycota > Agaricomycetes > Boletales > Paxillaceae > Paxillus > Paxillus rubicundulus. The sequence goes on along the minus strand of KN825052.1, from coordinate 409 downwards.
CAATCTCATTAGCCACGTGTCATATACTGTGTCATGACAGTCAACTCCACTCCTCTGGAGCCTACTCCGGCTCAACTCTGCCTTTCTTGCCTATACCAAGTCCGCTTTTCCGCCTTTCTGCCTTTCTGCAACTCTGCCTTTCTGCTTATCTTTCTTACCCCTGATTCCTGTACCTTGTTCCTCACCCTTCATACTTTAACAGACATCTGACATATATAATAACTCCACCTTCCAATTCATCTGATTCTGACTTATTCTGACTCCTCTTGACTCATTCCTATCTTTCCAATATCCTCAACCCACATTCCATTCCACTCTGTGACTTTGATCACTCCTCTACTCTGTCCATCCTAAGTCCATCCCTCAACACTTGAAGCTGGCCTTCTTGTTGTCACTCTGACCTCTGACC